>JANCOA010000034.1:3305192-3307257 GCA_024363135.1 Leptodoras oyakawai
TTATACAGAGGCCTTATTTTGGCCTGTGCTGTTAAGATAAACTAACCTGCATAAAAGTCATATCTGCATCATATCACTCCATTATTGATTATTTAACTATAACAACCAGCCTTATCATGGTTTATTCCTTACATATAATAATGTCAATAATGGCAAATAATGTCACTATATCTGAGAATACACCCTATTAAACTGATAAGGATATTCCTTGTGGTTCATAATACACAAACCCATAAAGTAAACCCTTGTTCTTTATAAAATGAGCCATTAGTACATGCCAGCACAGTTTAAAGTGTACTATAAAGTCATCTTAGTGATGTGCTTTTGAATATTACAGACAGTAATCAGTATTCTTATTCAATTAGTAAAATTAATAACACAAACTGTAAAAGAGTGTATTGCTCTTAACATGTCCACTCTCTATTCCTTAATCTTTTACTGGATTCACACTATTCAGTGCAATTCTTTTTGTCAGTACACTTTAGAGCATACACAATGGCCTCTCACTTGGAAAACGACTGGATTGTTTTTTTACTGAATGGATGAAGACAGGTCTATCCTGCTAGTCTGTCCCCAAATCCCATGTGCATGCTGGATGGTGACAGCAAAAGTCTGTTGTGTCTCAGGTTAGGAAGGAAACACCCAGCTGACAGCACTGTATGCTGAAAGCAGTTTGGCCATGATCCTGTCAATGCCACACTCTCGTCGCATGGTGATGGAGCTTTCTGTTTACCAACAATGAATGTTGAGTTGAACAATGTGGATGCAAGAGTTTGGTTGGTAACTACAAAATGGTTCATTTTCATGTTTTACCTGTTAATTTATCTGATTTAGATTTCCTGAAGAGCAGTGGATTGTATAATATAATATGTTCTTGCATACTTGAGAAAATGGAGTTTATGCTGATCTTAGAGATGACCTTACAGAAGATACTACCCTTAAGCAATGTTGCAATTATGCATTCTTATAGTAAAAGACTAAACACAAGGCATTTTAGCTGGAAGCTTTTCAGCATTTCATGCTCTGATTGTCGTGAGGGTCTAACACTGATCCTTGTGAATGCACAAAATACGAGCATCCCAACACTTCTGCCAGTGTTGGTAGCTTGAAATCGGCAACTATGAGGGTGTACAGAGTCTCGGTCATGGCTCTAGGGATGTTCTTTCCAATGCCGAAGTGGCGACCTTTCAAAGCCTTCTGCTACAAAGTCTTTATCCCTTGAGAATCGGAAAAGGTGATGAACAGTGACTTGATTTTTGATTTGCTCATGCGAGCTTCCTTTGGGCGAGGTGATGTTGTTGTGTTCCATTCGAACTTCCATGATTCATCTCCTGTGATCACTCTGTTCAGGAAATTGGGCTGTCTTGTTAAACGATTCAACATTTGCCCCAAACTAGCTTGCATTGTTCCATAGAAGAGCCACTTTAGCAGTATATCCCTTTCACACTACACTGTGGAGGATATTAGAGAATGTTATTCAGTCAGTATACACAACTTATTAGCTACCCCATGGTGGTAAAAGCTGCCTGGTCCCACATTTGTTTTGAAGAAAAAATGTAGCTAGCATAATGTTTAGTTGGGGGCATATGGATTAATACAGAAACAAGTGAGTACATAATATAAAAGTGCATATAAAGATCATATTGTTTGTGCCCTTGAGAAAAAGTCAACAGGTCCTCGGCAAATATTTGGCCTTGCACTATGGTGTTTTGTTTTCACTTCATACATAAAAGATATTATTAGAGTCTGGCTAGTTTCTTTTTTTTTCCATCTCAATATGTTTAACCACACGGTGCCTGTAATACTATGCTAGCAGGAAAGGTTTGTCAGTATTTCCACTTACATGCATGTTAGGCTACTAAATCTGGGGACACTAATTAATCAGAGGAGCAAAAGCCGATATGCATGGTGGAGAAGATTTCTTTAAACACAACACATTTCGTTTACATACAGGGGTTAGACAATGAAACTGAAACACCTTTAGACCACAATAATGTATTAGTATGGTGTAGGGCCTCCTTTTGTGGCCAATACAGCGTCAATTCGTCTTGGGAATGACATATAC
>JANCOA010000034.1:3366946-3382176 GCA_024363135.1 Leptodoras oyakawai
CTGGGCACCGGCTCCCCCGTGACCCCGTAACTGGGAATAAGCGGTACAGAAAATGACTGACTGACTGACTGACATTAACTAAGGCACTTTTTCTAATACGGTGCAATATTGTTTCCATTACCACAGCTCATTTGCAGGGAATTATGAAAGTATGAAAGTTCTACACAATCTGAGTCTAATAATAAGCATATTTCTAGAATGTTAATGGTAATCATTAAAATGTAAGGAGATATTTATTTATTTACCATTTATGGAAGGAGTCTCCAGTGTCAGTGAGTTTTCCACTATCGAAAAATATTTACAGGAAATCTCACAGATGTTCCAAAATAATAAGTATAACTATAAATGGAAAAAAATGTGTTATTTAGTACTAAATTAAATATTTAATATGAATATTGTTTGCAAATTGTATAAGGCTAGCAAAAACACTGTTGTTGGAAAATAATCAGCTCAGTGATCAATTTGTCATTGATTATTACAGCACACCCTGTTGTGTTTTATTCCTTACATGTTAACCCCCACTAGTCATAAAAGACACGCTGTAAATATATTTTGGATGTATTTCATGTGCTTGTTACAACTCTAAGATGTTAAGACATGCTTTCTGAATTTTATAGTAGAGTGATTATCTACCTGGAAATCTGCACCACTCTCTGCTTGTACTGACCAGAGACCTAATTAGCCTAATATATCCTGAAAGCAAGAAGCAAGCCTTCATTCCTGTCAATAGCCAGTAGGAGGAATGTCTCCACATCTTTATCCTGGTCTCCATGATAACATCAGTAACCAAACAGAAAAAAAGCCACGGGCCATGAGACAGACGTTTATAGACGTCTATCTGTGCAACTGATCAACTCAAAAGGCCTCGGAGACTGTCCAACCTGTTTATCCCCCCAGACTAGGAGACACAAGCTCTACAGTCCAACCTGTGTAAATCAAACCCTATCATTGACACTTTGAACATTACCCGAGTCTGCTTGGCCAGAAAGGTCTATCTGATATAGGCTGACCAATTGAGATCTTAAGGGGAACACTACAATGGACTACTTTTTTTGTTGTAATCTGTAAATTTTGTTGTAAATAAGAGAGTGAAATCACAGACTTCTTGCCAATTTGAATATCTATGTCATGGTCAAATTGGAATTGCTGTGTAACTTAGACAAAATGATGTTGTAATATTATTAAAGTAGTAATGTGTGTGTGTAATATTAGTGAGAGTGATTAGTTAAATCAGAAAAATAATGCAGTCTGAAAAACTTTTTTTTTCATAATCTTTCTGCAATTTCAACAAGAATCCACGTTTTCCTGTTCCTTCGTGCCGACATCAAAACTAAAACCAGAAAAACAGAGTGTATTCAGCAACCACTCCTTTTTTTCTAACCATAGATCTCATATTCAAGCACTCTGTGCTCTGACGGACTGCTTCATTCTTTCCCAGCCTCAATGGTCCACTTTCAGAACAACAACAACAAAAAAAGAGAAATGTGTTCTCCAGGGAGTGAGGATAATGAAATCAGAGCATCCAAGGTAGCGCAAGCTTGGGCCATGCCAGGGCTCTCAGAGAATGAGCTCCCTTTGGCAGCCACTTGCAGTTTTAGCTGGGACAGCAGATTTCTTTGAGGCGCAGGCACCTTTACAGAAGGGCCATACATTAACAATACTGCAGCGGGAGTGCATTAGTGTGGGTGCCTCCAGATTGTACTCCCTTGTTAATATTGCCCTAACAGTGCTTTTGATTTTATTTTCATTTTTCTCTTCCTCGACCGAGAATCAGATTAGGATCGATTGCTTGGGCTGGAGCGCACCGGCCGCTGAATGGCACGCCGTTGAATTGTGTCGGCCCACCTCTGCGAGTATTCAGGCGACTAAATAGAATGATTTGCCCTTATATGTCAAATTCCCTTCGAGACACAGATGTCAATACCAATTAGATTGTCTGTAGCCACCATGGTGACTCAAAGCTTGTACTCCTTTTTCTTTTTTCTTTTTTTTTTTTCTTACGCGTGTCTGCATTTAGCAAGGCTGAGCGGTGGCCGCTGCGAAAGAATTAATAAATAAATAAAAGTTCCAAATCAGTCTAATAACAGCTACTGAGAAGACATTACACTAAATCCATTAGGGTCTGACAGAGAGAAGGGACTTGCAAGAAAGGCAAGATTGCCTTGCTAAGTCTCTCACGTTTGTCAACAGAAGGTAGGGATGAAAAGACAACCAGAATTAGGAAGAGAAACACAAATAGACAGAGAAGTGAGTAGAAAATGAATTAACAACCAAATGTCTGTCGGCAGTCTGGTTTATGCATGCATCATGACAAACAGACGTGGCTCTTTTGTAATGTTTTCCATTAAGTCCATGAAGAACACACATACATTCAGTGTATACATGAATCTTAGACATAATCATATTTGTGAGGTAATTCTGTCACTCTAGAGAAAATATTCAATAAATGTCTTGTCAAAAACATAAAATACATTGGACTTCTGATCGGAAGATCATGAATTCAAATCCCAGTACGACCAAGCTGTCACTGTTGGGCTCTTGAGCAAAGCCCTTAACCCCCAACTGCTTAGTTGTATAAATGAGATCGCTCTGGATAAGGTGGATAAAGGTGTCTGCTAAATGTAGGAAAAAATCACTAACAGTGCCAACTTAAAGTAGAGTTTCCTATAACAGTATGTCCTGAAATGTTTCATTCCTCTCAGCAATTTACTGACCATTGTATATTTTTTATTATTTAAAGATCAACACATTTATTATTAAATCACATATGAAACATAGCTGCTATACACCAATTTTCTGTCACCAGTCTCCCTTTTTCTCTCTTAAGATTAATAACCAAATTACCAAAAAAAAGTAACGTGTTCTATTATCAAGAAAGCATAAACCACAAAGTTCTTAAGATTTTTTTAAAATGGGAAAATTTAAAGGAAAATCATTACCTCTGCCACTGGCTGATATTGTAGAATCCTTCCATAAAATTCTTCATAAATGCTAAATAAATCTCCTCACTATCTCCTAAAATCTCCTAACACAAAACGTCATTCTTTAATCAGTTTATGTGAAGGGTCCACTTCACAAAAGTTCAAGTTGTTACTATTGAAACTATGTATGTAAACTATGTAATATATAAGAATGTGAGTATTAATAAATAAATCTTTCAGCAAGTACTATTATAGAAAACGAATCAACACATTCTGAACAGTGAGAACTGAGCATTCAATGGTGCTGTGCAAGAATGACTTAATTGGACAGAATGAGTTCAATTCACTGTAAGCTTCTAAACAGAAATGTTCGCAAGTAAATTTTTCCAAGGCCATATGAAGTCTGATATCTCTTATGGTTGTGTCATCTGTGGTTGTGCTCACGTGTAAAGTTATGTATGATAAAGACAGGAATGACATTCAATGTGTCATTCAATGACATTCAAGACGTTTCCTTAATGTTAATGTGCCAAAAAAATAACATAAAATAAAGATTGTTTACAAGTGTCAAATGTCGAGTCCCCATCTCCACTTCTAACTAGTATATTTTCAAAGAAGAAATCAAAATACTATCACAAGACCTTTCTGAATTTATATCATCTACATTCAGTGATGCCTAGTTATGCTACTTTAAAAAGGGGAACAGAGACCATTTTTGCACAACAGTATACTATAGTCACAACGAAGAACAACATCTGCAGCAAAGGCCTTGAAGCTAACACTCAACTATATGCACGTTGGAGATTGGCCAAGAACTGAAGCTCTCATCACTATATAGTGGATCATTTTATTTAATTCAGCAATAAGTTACATTTCATCTGTGAATATTGTTACAACATAAAGTGGTTTACTTTCCTTGTGTAGTTCAACAGAAACAGAGCCTCATACGAGTTTATATTGCTGGCTGATGATCAGTAAAGTGCTCCAATCATTAAAGATTCAGCTATAGAAAGCTGGGATGTCTGTCACTGGTGCAACTGATGAGTGCATTGTCTATTACCTTCTGCTTAACAGACTAATTATGCACTCGACAATCTGTGAATATTATGGTGAACTATGTGGCACAGAAAGAGCGCATCACTGTCCACTTTGCTTTAGTGTACAGTAAAGCTGCCGTACTGGGCTGAAATATTGTAGACAGGCACATCTTTTTCTTTGATGTTGACACATTTATCTTGTTAGTATGCAGCCTGCTGAATCAGAGTGCTACATGACTCTTAGAAGTATTGCTTCTGCTTCTGGCCTGGAATTGAACACACCAATAATGAAAGTTTGGGTTTTTTTTTTTTTTTTATTTGTAATGGTCTTCTCTACTAGGTAGAACGACACAGTTTAATTTTCTAAGAGCTTTTAGGTCTGTTCATAGTTGTTAATGTGTCGTGTCTCTATATACCAGTACAATCAATCAACGATTGCACTAAAAAAAAAAAAAAAAAAAAAAAAAAAAGCCTATGAGATCAGTGAATACATTTTGACCTGATGCAAGCCTACAGCAAGATATATCAAGTCAGTTATTGACTATAACTATTTAAACTTAATGAAAGATTTGCTTTTGTATTCATTTTTGAATTAAGTAAATTTGATTTGACCAAACCTGAAGCATATGGGATTCCCAGGAAAAGAAAATGCTTTCAGAGTAGTCAGACAACAACTCAACAAAAGCTCATTTTCTACAGCAATGTTTAAATGCTCAGTGCTTAGCTTAGTGTATGTCCAGTGAACTACTCCGGTAATGTTCTGGCTAGTTAGGCTACTCTAACTTTAGCTTGCTGGCAGCCAAAGTTAATAGGAATTTAGCTACTTCAGTAGAACATAAAAGCTTTAGATGCACTTACCTCATTAAGGATTAATATCTTCCATTTTGACTCCACTTAACTCTACAGAACATCTAGCTATTTCAGGTAAACATAAAAATAAAAGTTTTTTTTCTTTGTTTGGGCACTCTGGAACCAGCTACCTTTCACTGCATCATCTTTTGCTTAGTTTACATAAAGATTTGACTTTTTGAGATTTTCATTTAAGGATATGCTCAAATATCTCCATAACTTCATAGTCCAGGCGTCCATAATTTCAAAACAAAGAAAAGCACATAGGGAAAATGCATATTTATTGAACAATGAGAATAATACAAGGAAAAAGTACTAATCTATTTAATGTGGCATGTGTAAATATTCATCTTCTTGGCCGCTTATTCCTTTTCAGGGTCATGGGGGAGCCGATGTCCAGCCGGCTACATAGGGCGCAAGGCAGGAACAACACTAGACAGGGTGCCAATCCATTGTAGGGCACACACACTCACACACTCACGCACACGGGCCACTTTAGAGACGTCAATCAACCTAAAGTGCATGTCTTTGGACTGTGGGAGGAAACCGGAGTACACGGGGAGGACATGCAGACTCCACACAGAAAGGACCCAGACCGCCCCACCCGGGGATCGAAGCCGGGACCTTCTTGCTGTGAGGTGACGGTGCTACCCACCGAGCCACCGTGTTGCCCTGATATATCAAAAATACAAAATACATTTGTTTTATTCAAATACTTTTCACAGCTTCTAAGCTCTGTGGCAATCTTTCACATAGTGCAAAAGCCAGCATGTTTGTTTCTTTAATGAGGCTAGTGGTTCATCATTTTATACTAATAAAAGAACATGAAAAGATATGGAACTATGTAGACATTCTTCGAATCAAATCCAGAAAGTTTATAAGACCAAAGCATTGAACATTGCTGGCTGTAGAAGGCAAGTAAATTAATGCCAACTGGATTTCTATATTTCTGTAGTGTTGCGCTCTACATCATTGTGGCAGATACGCAAACATATACACTCATAAATAATGCATCACTTGGCCAGCTAAACATCTCTGTCTCGAATAGAATGGACCTCACTAAACTTGACTTAGTGATACTAGATAATAGTGTATACGTACGCTCAATTAGTCAATGAAGTCACTGCTGCACTCACATTATACATTGTAAAAGATAAACATTGAGTCTTTTTGTGGTCTTCATTCCCTAATTGTGCTCTCCAAATGGACCTGGACGGTGTGCCTTCATAAGCAAGAGCAAGTAATTCTATAGCTGCAATCTTCCGTCGGAAATGGCGAGGAAATCAAACGGGATTTTTACCAAGGGATGGATAGCCTACTCGGCTCGTACAATTAAAGCTCAGTGCTGTGTCTTCAAACAACCAAGAGCCTTCAATTAGCTTGTAAAAAATACTGATGCCTGCCATCGTGCTTCTTAGTGATAGGGTTTCTAAATGGACCTTTGCCAGAGGATTCTTTCATAGGTCATTAAAAGACAATTCTGCCTACAATTCAGCTCCCAGGAATAATCATAGTGGTATCTGAAATTATGGCTGTGGGAAAAAAACCTTTATTATAATTCAAGTATAACTTCATGCGCTGGATTTGCATAAGGAAAACAGTGCACAGGTGCACTTACATGGCTTATATAGCAAATAGGGTTTTATTGCTACCAGTGAAATAAGCATTGTTTTGGTCTGGTTTGTATTTTTTTTATCTGTGCCTGTTGCTTATATGGGTTTCATCTTGGCTTTCATCTTTTAAATAGACCAAAGTAATTTAGAAAAATATTTAATTCTGCTTGTAATTGGTATCTAAATTATGAAAGAAAGACTTACAAGCACAGCATGAACCAGGAATGAGTCACACAAGTTCAAATTCATGTTTGTGTCTCAAAGCAGAGAACATAAATGAATCTTTTATCTGTAAAAGGAAAGCACATTGGAAGAAAAACGATAGAACTGATTGCATGAAAAAAAAACCCTGAGGTGGACTTGGAAGCATCAATGGGATTGAATGGAAATGTAAAGATTGTGTGGAATGCTCCAGCATGACCGGCACATGAACTCCTGAATCTCCACCTGACAAAATCTGTTCTTTGGCTTGACATAATGCCATAAAGAACTTGTTGCCGAGCACACAGGAATGCAATCTAAAGATTAGAGTTACCTCTCCATGGACATTACGAATAAATATGTCCTCCTCTACAACCATGGAACAGAAATATTGCATATCGGTTACAGCAGAAGTTGTCTGTGGATTTCATACACGCAGTATTGCCCAGGGCTTAGGGGCACAGTGAAATATCAGGTCATCCCAGGGTCATGTTCGGGGAAGAACAACATGATGTGACATATGTTGTGACTCTTCCTTAGTAACATTATAATGTATTAGCTCCTCCGTGTTTCTGATAATGTAATGTTTAACACTGTGATTGTCATTTGGGATTTGGACAGAGACTAAAAATGTACTGTGACTCATTTACTATGCTGTAATGTGACATATTTCTCTTAGCAGGTGTATTCATGGTAAATCCCCATGCTGTGATTTTGAGACAGCAAATGGAGCTGAGTGGTAGGATTAGGGCTATAAAGTTTGTTTTGTGACACACTCCTGTGAAGGGCAGAGCAATTCGCCCATAATCCACATATTGACACATTCCATCCAGCAGGAGCAGTGCTGCCTGCAGTGCAGACCTGAGTGTGTATGTGTGAACACAATCTTGCACCTAACTGGGATGGGGGTAGCTCATCCACCTTCTTTATTGGGGTGAGGATAAAATAGAGAAAAATAAATATTATTGTTTTGTGCCATGTGACCTTTTTTAAGGTTTGTACGTCATTTAATATTATTCAAATGATATTTGAGGTAACGCCTTGTTAAATTTGAATACGTTAAATTTGAATGTTCTACCTGAATCGAGTGGTTATTCAGTAAGAACAAAAAAATGCAGCAAGAAAACAAAACAAAATAGCAAATCAGAATATACAACAATAAAGCCAGAAATAAATCAAATAAAAAACAACAGCAAAACCAAAATTGCAACAGCAAATCAAAAACACAGCATCAAACCAGACAATACAACGGAAAATCAAAAACACAACGGAAAAAAATCAGAAAACAAAATAGCACAATCAAAAATGCATCAACAAACCTAAAAAGACAAGAATAAAATGTTTAAAAATGCAGCAGTAAAACTAACACAGCATCAAATCAATAACACAATAGCAAAACCAAAAACACAATAGCAAAACCAAAAACACACCAGCAAATCTAAACACACAGAAGCGCAACTAAAACACAGCATCAAATCAGAAACACAATGTCAAATCAGAAACACAACTCCACACAACAGTAATTGTATAGTCAGTAGAGATGGCCATTTTTATCATGGCCTATGAGCACAAAATCCAACATTAACAAAGAGAAAAACCAACAGCAAAGTCAGAACCACATCAACATTCTCTCAGAAAAGGACATCGCATTATCGTAGCTGATTGATTACAGCGTACATCGGTATGATAAAGCAAGGAAACTGAAAGCTGGAAACTGTTTACAGTAATCTGAAATATAAGCCTCATTGAATACTGATGCTTTTATTCATGCTTATTTATATCAAAGGTATTCACATCATGTTATTTTAGATATGCTATCAACTTCCGAGTGGCGTAATAGAAAATCATCCACCCTCTCAGGAGATTTCAAGTTTGAATCCTGAATATGTCACAGGCCATCCAAGGCCAGGAGAACCACACTGACATTACTCACTTTCCCCTGTCAATTAGCCAATTTCAGGCATCTGTGAGTTCATGTACTGTATATAAAGAGGGCAAACAGCACTTTCTGCTGCATGTTTTACACTGCCCTGTGATGTACAATGAGCAAAAGTTTGAACAATAATGCAGTGGCTGGCTTCACATGTCTCAGAAGAAGCATGTTTTAGCCTCCTTCCCCAGTTGGTCGCTGTTGTGTGATGATCAGAGCTATCTGGCATGCAGGATCAGCTATAACATCAAAATAACCTGCCTAATATTGTGTAGATTCCCTTAGTGCCACCAAAACAGCTCTGACTTGTTGAGGCATGGACTCCAAAAGACTCTGAAGGTGTACTATGATATCTGGCTCCAAGATGTTAGCAGACATTTTAGTCCTGTAAGTTGCAAGGTGGGGCCTCCATGGATTGGACTTGTTTGACCAGCACATCCCACTGATGCTAAATTAGATTGAGATCTGGCGAATCATCAACACCTTGATCTCTTTGTCATGTTTCTTAAACCATTCCTGAACTATTTTTGCAGTGAGGAATGGCGAATTATCCTGCTGAAAAGGGCTACTGCCATTAGGGAATACCATTGGTGGTGATGGGGTGTACTTGGTCTGCAATGATGATACTTGTGAAAATAACATCTATATGAATGCCAGAACCCATGGTTTCCTGAGTAGAATATTCCCCAGAGCATCCCACTGCCACAGACGACTTGGCTTGTTCCCATAGTGCATCCTGGTGCCATCTCTTCCCCAGGAAAGCAATGCACACCAAGCCATCCATATGATGTAAAAGAAAATATGATTCATCAGGGGTCAGCATGGGCACTCTGATCATTCTGTGGCTACACAGCCCCATATACAGCAAACTGCAATATACTGTGTGTTCTGACACCTTTTTATCATAGACAGCTTTAAATTTTTCAGAAATATGTTTCTGGTATGCAGTGGTTAGTAACTATCGAATGTGGTCGAAGGTTGGACACTCAGTGAAAAGGGACATGGGTGCCCAATGATCACTGGTGCTCAGGGCAGGTGAAGGCTAACCTGTCTGGTCTGATCTCACAGAAGAACTACTGTAGCACAGATGAAAGAGTGCAAATGGCTGAAAGAGTTAAATATATATAAACTGTATATACACAGTGGTTTTTGATTGATCTTGCCATATGACTGAAGATAGTTTACTAAACGTCTTTACTACAACAAAAACATGGTCACTGCAGTTTTGCATGGTGTTTCATGCTGCTCTAGATTTTGCACCAGCACCTTCATCCAACCGTCAGGCCACACAGTGGGCTGGATGCAAGGACCTATGCGTTTATATGACTGCATGCTGAAGCCTGTCTATGATTGTTCCCAATTTCCTCAGATTGTTTTTCCTGTAGTGGTGGTTCAGTGCCTTGAATACTCCGAAGATAAGCCACCGGACTGCACACACTTCAGGGAGCCATACGTTCTGAGTACAGGAGAATATTTTGTCTGAACTATAGAAATCTAGGTGAACTAAGCTAAATTAATCTTTGATTTAGAGATTGGTTTGTACTATGCTGTGATGATGTGTTTGAATATTTTGTCAATGGGAATTTTACTGTGTTCAAATTTGTGTTTCATTATGCAACAACATATTTGCTCCATCAATTTATACACACATCATTCTATATTAACTCTTTTTGGAAAGAGGCAGAAATACTGATAGCAATGTTAATCCAACTACCATAGATCAAGATCCTATTAAAAGGAAATATAAGCATGATATATGATATGCCTGAACAAAATTAATTTTAAACTGGTGACCCAGAGGAAAGGTATATAAAATCGGGATGTGGAGACATGGAAGCTGGGATATTGCTAGAAGATGTCACCTGCCTGTTTTTTTTTGCAGTTGGTAATGGTTAGTCTCTGGTATAGACGACCAGAAAAAGGAGGGGGGGGGGTCTTGACACCAACAGCCAGATCACTTTTCACTGGACCTTGAATATTTCATGCCGCAAGTCATACAGCAGACACACAGATGGGCCCAACAAATGGCAAAGTTATATGTCCATAACTTGCACCCATCCCCTCCCCTCATCCGATGGGACAGGCTCCAAAGAATGATGTCTGGCTCATGTTTCTGGGCACACCAACCATGTGGTTTATGTAACCTCCTGACACAGACATGGTCCTCTAAAAAGAAACAGTAAATTCGAAAGTGCTTGTTTGCTGCTGTGCCATGGCTGTGATCATGAGAGGGATAAACCAAGTGTTTTGGGATGCATGGAGAGCATGGATTTTCAGGGGATTAGTTTGGAACATCTTACCTCATTTGGATGTCAGTGAAACATGGATCCTGTACTACTGGGAAGATTCCTGCCTTGATTTTTTTTTTTAAATTACATCCCACAGTATAACTTAAATGCCTTAACTGGTCAAATTATTGCTCTGAAATGTGAAGCAAGCTACAGAAGAATGGACCAACACAAATCTTATAAGTAGTTTTGTTCATCAGTACGGTAATTTATGATGATCTGTTATGATGATCTGAACGGTTCTATCTATGTTAGGAATAAATATGAACCATAACATAAAATAGCAAACTGTTAAAAATACAGAAAAGCTAAAGGAGACAGATGGGGCTATAACGTTACATACTGTATATACACGAGGTAGAAGCCGTCACGTGACGCTTTAACCATAAGTACATACTGTGCATACATTTCCTCAGATTGCCTTTTTACTGGGTTTCCTTTTACGGTGGAAAAAGGTCCACTCATGAACACAACAAAGCTTTAAAATTGCTCACCTCATTAAGCAACGATACCAATATACTGATTATTAATCCGCCAACAAAAACCTTTAAAATCATTTTTAAAACATTATTTTGGAAGAAAAAGAAACGTTTTCTAGACTTCAGTAATGCTCAGAAAAATGCAAATGATATAGCCTATAAATAAAAACATGCAGACAGATAGGCCAGATAGAAAGATAGACACTTTTTTTAAACCACGTTACCACCAAATGATAATCAAAACAGCGGAATAAAATTTAGAATTGAAAAAAATTATAATATTTAAAAATATAAAGAGTCTTCCTGAAAAGCACTAAAATTCATCAAAGCATCAGTATTCTCCATACCTTCTTGATAAGCTTGTATCTTCTCTCGGACTGACCTGAACACAATGTCTTCCAAATCCAACGAGCAGAAATTAATTTAGCATTGATGTCCTTCGCCGGATTCGACAACAAATCTCATTTGGTGTTTTTTTTCTCCCTCAGTTCTTCCTAATGTTTTTAGTGGAAGCAGTGGACCTGGGCATTGTCAATCAGCGGCAGGCCTCTTTTTTTCCCGAGTATGAGAAAAAAAATCTTTTTGTTCTCAAAAGTCTACTCTTGTAAATCCGCGGTGGTCTCTCTGATATTAAACACTTCCTTTTAAAATAAAGGCGTGTTAAATGCAAACCACTACATTGTAATAATAATAATAATAATAATAATAATAATAATAATAATAATAAAGGCTAGATATAAAGACTTGCAGCTCCGCTGAGTGAGAGATTGTCGTATTATCATTTTTGCTCTATATAACAAAACGTGACATTTTGAATACACTTTGAGTAGTGTACTTTTTTTTTTTTTTTTTTTGCAAAATTCATCAATAAAGAAATATAATCAAGAAAATTAATATTGTTCATCAAAACTACAGTGCAAACGTGTTCCTTTTTTTTTAAATCTCGGTATACTATCAGGTGGAGGTGAGTGGGAATGTTATCAGTAATTAGTACATAAGTTCATAAGAACGCAAGACTTAGGAAGTTAACAGAAACTCACGGTGGGGCATGATTATACTTAGATACTGGCATCATTGCCTCATGATGTTTGTGACTTTACCGTTGTTTGTTCGATGTTCAGACTCCAGAAAGTTCCAATACAAAGTCCATTTTGCCAGGCAAATTGATTTGCATTATAGTTTACTATAACAGTTAAGAATTAAGTGGGACAGCTGACACCTGCCTAATGATTATTCGATAACGTTAGGTTATAAGAAAATTCAATTTTGCTGTATGAATGTCAGTATTCAGAACAAATTGCGGGCGAATACAAATTGTTGTTGTTGTTGTTGTTAGTGTCAAATGTTGCTTTAATAACTAATGGTGGGAGCCTCTGCAGGATTATACACAAGTGAAGGGTTTGAGGCCTGACCCCGCGGCCAACTTCTAAGATGAACGATAGATAGATAGATAGATAGATAGATAGATAGATAGATAGATAGATAGATAGATAGATAGATAGATAGATATTGCGATTTCCGGGATTGCGTGAACAGCTTTTCCACAGTACTCTAAAATCGTCTATAACAATAATATTAAGGGTTACACGTGGGTTGCCGGCAAATCAATTACAATAAACTGCATAAATTATTAAAAAAATATATTCCTAAAAAGTGTGTTTTCATGATGGAAATCTATCATTAAATCTAGTAGTATCCGCAGAATAATCAACGGGAAATTGTAAAGTCTAAAAAGCAACAACATGAGTTTCCTGTATACAGTATGGTACTGGTGTCATTTAGGTTGCCTGATATATTATTAATGCTGCAATTAAACTATAATTGGGATGCTAATAATGAAAGAATGCATCACATTTAAAAAAGAGGATTTTTTTTTTATTACTCGTGGCATTTATTAAATAAATTTCTTGTATTAAAATCAAGGATTCAGTGAAAGAGTGAAGAGTAAAGCGGAACACGGTGACGCCTATTTATCCTATCCTTCTGTCACACTAGAACTTTCCATTCACATCTAAAAAGGCATGTAGAGAAGTCGTGCTGTGTCAGCGCCGAGTTTCTGTCTTTGTGACCCGTGACATCTCGGAGTCCCGCTCAACAGAAACACCGAAAAGACAGACAGAGTCTTCAGAGGCAGCAACCGCGACGGTGCGTGTGTGTGTGTGTCTGTGTGTATGTGTATGTGTGTGTGTGGGGGGCGCAGGGCGGGGACGCTCCTCATTCAGAACGGGAAGCACGAGCTGCGCGTGAGAGTAACGGAGCTTGTCGGTGCACTTTTATAGACCATCTCTGTTTGTGCTGTTATTGTTGATGTTATTGTTGTTTGCCTCGAGCCTTTTTATCGCGAGAGTATCGATGCATTTTTGTGCGTTTTGCTCTACATTTTTATCGCCTTTTTAATCCGGATTTGGAAGTGGCTCACGGGTTCCAGACAACCTGGCTCCAGCGGTCTACTCTTATGGCCTGAGAGGTTGTCTGTTCGGGCAGAGACAAGTGTAAATCTCTTTGACAATCTTTAAGGATAGCTCTCTCTCTCTCCCTCTCTCTCCCTCTCGCTGTGTGTGTGTGTGTGTGTGTGTGTGTGTGTGTGTGTGTGTGTGTTATACATGTGAAATATATTTGGTAATAAAACATTTATTTTTGGTTATATTGATGACATTATGTATGTCAAAGTCTCAATATCGGAGTCCACGTTAGCATTCCGTCATACAAATCTCATTAGATGTTGAAGATATTAAAAACATAATAAAAAACTTTAATAGCAGTATAATTTAGGCTATTAAGTTTGTATTGTTTAAGAAAAAAACATCAGTTTTTTAATGCAATATTCGCAAGATTTATAGCAACAGGTGTGGTGTTTTCTTTAGGCCATAGGCCTGTCTAATAATAATAATAATAATAATAATAATAATAATAATAATAATAATAATAATAATAATAATAATAATTAATGTGTTTGGAAGTGTTTGGAAAACTGTTTAATTCAGGATTTGATAGTGAACACCTCCGGACCAATAAAATGCCATAAACATGGTATAGTATGGGAAAATGCATGGGAAAACTTCACACGTCTGCTTTGCGCCACGTTTGACTGCGGATTGCTCCATTAAAAAAAAAAGGCCAGAGAAATGAGATAATGAGGTCCTGAGGTCCTGTGATAACGCAGATTTTTCCCCCCATGGACCTGAACTGTCCCCAGTTTCCCAAAGGAAAACCCGACACTGTACCCAGGCACCGCGCTAGTCACTTCTCATTTGGCGCACACAAAAGCTGATCCAGCCCAAATCCCCACTAACAATCCGGGCGCCAGGGCGACACGCCGTGCAATGCTCCAAACGTATTTAGTTCGCGACTAATTAACTGGAATACCACCTTCTTTGAAAAAGAATACAGTGAGCATTTAATTTGCTATGTATGTCAAAGGTTCACCCATCAGTCGCCAAGAACCGTTGTGAAACCTCTGCGTGGGCAATGGATCTTATTAGGGGGGATGACCTGAGCTCTGAAAAGGTTATAGGCTTTTCACTGCCTCGTTTTGAAAACCAAGATGTTTCCTATAGTCGGATTTTAATTGGTTGGCTCTGTGTGTGTGTGTGTGTGTGTGTGTGTGTGTGTGTGTGTGTGTGTGTGTGTGTGTGTGTGTGTGTGTCTGCATGTGTGTGTGTGTCTGCATGTGTGTGTGTGCCCCCCACTCCCCAGCAGCCTCAGTCTCTCCCTGCATGCCTCACCACGTGTGTGTGTGTGTGTGTCTGCGTGTGTCTACATGTGTATGTGTCTGGGTGTGTGTATCTGTGTTTGTCTGTGTGTGTGTGTATCTGTGTTTGTCTGTGAGTGTGTTTATGTGTGTTTGTGTGTGTGTGTGTGTGTGTGTGTGTGTGTACATGTGGTATGTGTGTGTGTGTGAGTGTGTGTGTG
>JANCOA010000034.1:3382276-3392614 GCA_024363135.1 Leptodoras oyakawai
CCCCCCCCTAGGTCATTGCGTGAGTATGGAATAATATTGCCAAACTTGTCAAACAAAATTCAATATTTAAAACTTATTATTATACTTTTTTTTAATTCTTCTTTTAATTGATTTACTATGTTTCGTCATGTTTTCAAATCTATCAACAAAGATAGGAATATTTGACAGTTTGGATTTTGTAGGGACATTTGGCAGGTCCCCACGAGCGTTAGTTTTAGTTTTAGGGTTAGATTACACTTAGATTTAGATGTAGCATACCATTAATTAAGCTGCGTTAATAATTAAGTAAGACTACGTGTGTGTGTGTGTGTGTGTGTGTGTGTGTGTGTGTGTGTGTGTGTGTGTGTGTGGAGTAAGTTTTGAAGAGTGCGGCACTTGCCAAACTTAATTTTAAAGTCGGGCCAGGATTTTTAAACGATATAGTAAGAAAACCTTTTTAAATAAAAAAGAGCATCTGTTGGTGCAAAACATTCCAGTGTTTGCCAGTCATTGTCAAACAGATTCCACTGTTATTGTTATTGTTGTTTATGATTAGGTCGCCTGGATGTCACTTGTAGTTCGCATGACTTTATTAGAATGTGTAATAACACATAACATGAATCATTGTCGGCGTATTAATCAGAGACTTAGAAGTTTGGATTTTAACTGCCAAATAAATAGTACAGGTATGCAATGTACAAATTCTTTGGCACTTTACGAGATGAAGAAATAGTTCGTGGGAAAAAAAACAGATTTAGGCTACATTTTCTAAATAGCGCAGCGCCATAAACATGTTCTAAAAACCCAATTTGTGCGAAACAGCTAAACAACTGCAACAGAACAAAAAACATTATCATCCAAAATTATCTTCGGGAAAACTTGGAAAGTTTGACTTACCCTGCTGTTTCTATTTAACACGCAAAACATCAGGTGCAGAGGAAACTCCTTGTTTTGAACCTCTAAAAGTCCAGCAGTCCCCTCTCTATGAATGACTGCAAGAAGAATTACGCAATACATCTGCGGATATTTTCAGCGAGCGAGAGTCAGTGCCAAACAGTCTCCTTAGGAGAAGTTGGAATTACGTTGAAAGTTGTGTGTTATTGGGTAACTATAAACGAAATCGATATAACAACAACAAAAAATATACTGTGATTTTTTTCAGTACTTTTTCGGTTTAAGGTAATTCATGCTAGAACTGCTGAAATGCCCGAACTCATATAGATTGACAGATCGAATTAAAAAATGAACTATAATATGCAGCAAAACTAAATGCAGATTGTGTCTACCTCAACAAGTTCTATCAACAGCTAAGGAAATATTATGGTATGATAACCTGTGGATTGGAAAGTCTACTCCACGAACGTCGCAGAACTTGTCCCAGAATTCTTATGTAAATGAGCGGTTTTCAAAGTTTGCGTATGCATTAAATTAAAGAACAGACGATATATCTTGAAGCTTACAAAGCACATAAAATTCTCCAGCAAAGGTTAGACCAGTTTCCTGAAAAGAATATATTCTATCATGTTTATTGTACTGCAATGCTTGTAAGGGATTCAGCAAATATAGGATTGTACCTTCCGTTCTTCATGCTTATGTGAAGGCTAGTAGCAAAATAGTTTTAGTTCATTTTATCTATACATTCATTCACTCATTTATTCATTAATTCTTCAGTAACTGCACAGTGACATTTTAAAGCATGTGTTGTCTTGCACTGAAGAACACAAATAAAGTAAGCTTACCGCATTGCTTAGAACTGAGCATGTGAAGATTTTGATTTCTATAGATATTCTTAATGTCTGAAAATACACAATTGTGTATACTTTTACTTTTCTTGCAGCTTGATTATAGCACATATGACCAGGACTACAATTAATGATCATGTCAATGCATGTGGAAAATTCTATACCCAGCATAGTTAAAAGGTCTATTCTAGGAGGAGAAATTGTAAGCCAACCTGGTGAGGCAGATCAAGATTAGTGATCACATTTGGCTACTGATCTGAAATCAGTTTTCATGTTTTGTAATTGTTTAAATTTGTGCTGTGAATTGAGATAACTTGAGCATACATCAGGCTCATGTGCATTGTGTCTGGTATACCCTCTTACTCCAGTGCTGTCCCATTGCCAGGTCGTTTGGCCCCCAGACAAGGAAACAACTGAAAGCCCAATATTTTCTCTTAAAATGAATGAAGGAGCACTTGGCACCCTCAACAATTTTGCAGCATTAAGTCATTACCTAGAATGGTATAAGGGTCTCTTTCCCCATCAACTGAACACAGACAAAACTTATAGGCAGCATGGTCTATGCAATAAACACAGCCATATGAAGCCTGTGGTTGACAGCATATGGAAGTATAAAATTAGTACTCCAAATGCAAAACTATGTATACTTCTTGTTATAATTAGGGTTACCATGCTAACAAAAGAAACAGAGCTTAGTGTTTTGGTTCTGGGTTCAAAGTATTGTTTATTTATTATCACTAATATTTTGCTGGGGGAAAAAAGGTTTTTAATTGTGCACACAAAGCTGCAGGAGAATAAAAAAACATGACATTGTTGCTGTCAAAGTACACTTTGGTATACCACTGTCTAAAATCGAAAGTGATAAATTTTTCTTTAAACACACCATAGAGCAGGGGTCTCCTTCATGACCTGTTTCAAGTTTCCATTTCAGAGGTGTCTGTCTCCACATAAATACCAAACCACTGTAACTCAAGATGACTCAGAAACAATTAGCACCTTCTTATTCTGGCATGCAGGTTTTGCAGAGGTTCTCCTGACAGAGGAAGGCAAACACTACTGTAAATCAGCAACAAATTCCGTTCTTCAAATCTGTAGAACTGTACACATGATCAGGACAACCTATATTCTAGTCGGAGATACCTGAACCTTTTCAAAAGATGTCCAGTATCAAACCAGGTATTATAAAATTTAAAACAAAGTGCATTTGATGAAAAAATTGTTGCAAGTACTACAAACAAGTTTTGACAAGCACTGCATGGTGAGAGCAAAGCATCATAAAGAGCTCTATACATCAATAGATTCTGTGTCGAATAGCATTGTATGTATTTCATCATCTAGACTGGTGATAAGTTGTAATAAACAGTGATAACTACACACAAATGTCATGTGACTATGACTCAACTGGGTGCCAATGTGTTAATAGTAGTTTTCTATATGAAGAACAAATTCCACACATTGAGTTTTGCAGTTATGGAGTATTTCCATATTTCCTTTTTCTGATTAAGCAGAGTCACTGATGTGCATTTGTAGGCTTTGCCCACCTCCATTTGCTCATGTATATCTGTTAGACTACAATGAATCTCCTTGAAAAGAAGTCAATGAACACATCCCCTAATTAACTAAAATAGTTTTCATCAATACTTCTAGCAAGTTATTGCACACCCTAATGAAAGCGCTGGTGGATTTAAAGAAAAATGATAGACAGATCTGAATAATTGACAGGTAAAGTGAATCATGATGTAGCAGTATAGCTACTGGGGCCTGATTGCCATGTCTCCGTTTATGTGACCATTACTCAGAACCCAATTAATGATATACTTTAAGCAAACTAAATGAACAGGGGTCAACCAGGCACAAAGCATATGTCATTACAATTTCTTAGAGACAAGAAGATAAAGTAGGTATATGTCAATTATGGGATGTACACACAAATCAGGGTGTATATGGATGGCTTTACAGGTACCATAATTCATTGTCTATTACTTATTCATGCCTTTGGTGAAGTTCATTCAATTCAGACTTCTGGGTGATTTTTATAATTATGTAATATATGTATTGAGAACCAGATTATTAGTATGCAGAAAAGAACAGGAAGCCAAATGTCTATAGTATGTGTTACATTAATCTGGTTTGAAAATATATTAGATAAGCATATTTTATTAATGAGGAAGTTTGGTTGGTTACTAAAACTAGTCTTTCCAGGACTTTTAGGTGCATTAATGGGTTGATGTACAATGACACCTCAAGGATTATTGAAAGTGTCAATAAATCTTTCAAGTAGTATGAATTATTAGGTTAATGTCAACTCATTTTGCCAAAAAAAATAAAAAATTCAAACAAAGGAAAGAAGAGACATAGGAAGCCATGCTAGGGTCACACACTGTATTTACCGTTCTCTGAGGGCTGCTTATTTAATTAAGCCTGGTGGCCATGAAAGGGTGCCACTGTGTCAACACTGCTTCCTCTTTATGGGCAGCTCCTGAATTGAAATGAACTTTGAGGAGGAAAAGAAGTCGTAACACCTAGACACCTAATGTCCCAGAGCAGTTAATCGCAAACTGTATCTTAGAATCGAGTCTGATCATTATCTCAAGCAAATCAAGTGCCGTTGTGATAACTGGAAATGTAGATAAAAATAAATAAATAAATAAATGCATGATCACATTTACTCTCCAATAGCAATAAATGAGCACGCCTATATGTTTACCGTTTATGTCATACCAATATAATTTCACCTAATATTGAAAAAAAAAACCTTTATCTATTATAATAAGAAACAATGGTTATGATGCTCATGCTCAACAAGAAAGAATGGCTATGAGTCACTAACGGATTAGATTGTAGCAAAAAAGAATTGACTAGCATCTTTAGTTAGGCCTAACTATGATTTTTTTAAAACTAAGAGTGACTAAAATGAGTTGTTTACGTGCAAATGAATCCTGCCATGTGTGCGGAAAGCCTGTCTTGTGCACAGTAACGTCGGCTACGGGTTTGCCGTAATTGGAACTATTCGCCATACGAAGACATCCAGGACACCGTATGAAAGCACTGTTTTCAATCTGACGCAGAAATAAAGGAACTAAGCTCTGTTGCTGGGTGGATGCCACCAAGGATACATTTACCTTTTGTGCCTTTATGTATGCAGGTATCTATCTATCTTTTAGGTATGCAGACTATCATTTAGAAACGGGGACCATAGAGGACCTTAAAAAAAATTACGATGCATGGGCTAATTGGACTTTAGGGATCACTGATGCACCTTCAAACAACACAACATGCACCTTTTTGAATAAACATTACACAATAAAGGTCCAAAAGATGTACCCTTTTTGGCATCCCCGAAATAATACTTAAGGGAATTATATTAGCCCATGAAGTAGCATTTAAGAATAACAATAAGAAGACAAGAAAATCCTGATAAGGTTCTGAATCTCATCCGAACCTTATTATATATAAGACTAAGACTTAGTCTTATGGCAAGGCATAATGATAACGCATGTAAAAGGGGGGTTTGATGGTGTTGATTATGCAGCTGATAGTAAAAACGTTCAAAATCAGCATCCTGTTTCATATACACACTCAGAAATAAAGATACCAACAGTAATTTTCTTTGTAGCTGGGGTTGTAGCATCAAGTGTACATGCTCTGTAGGTTTGTATCTTTTACCTACAGGGAGGTTCACATGGTCTATCGTTAATTATGGTTTCGAGTCCAATTATTCACATTTATTCACGTTTTCAGGTAAAATATATTAAATGTAGGTTGCAACCACCCCTAATATCAAAACCCAGGTGAAAATTAAAGTCTTTTAGAAAAATGGCAATGCATTCTGCAGAAAGTTCGATTCGTAATAAAAACTAATCTATCATTCATCAATAATTCTGTTCAGGGAAAATATATGGGATTATTTTGTGTTCAATTCAATGTTGTTACATGCATGTAATTAAAAAAGCTGAATTACTTCAATGCTTAGTAATAATAATAATAATAATAATAATAATAATAATAATAATAATAATAATAATAATAATAATAATAATAAAGATTAGCTTTAGATTTACATGCGTCCAGTGTTCCTTGGATTTATTTGAGGCAAATTTAAAGGCGCAGATTGTGAATTTGCAGTGGGGGAAGAGGGGCTGACTCGTGACGGTACATGCTTGAGGCAGTGATTTCTTACGGCTTTGCTTTGCTCTTCCTCGCTGGCTCCCAGAGATCACTTGCTCTCGCGCGCCCTGTGTCTGTTGACGTTATTCGCGCAAACAGCGAGCGAGGTAGCGCTGTCTCGCGGCGGCAATCGAGTTTTTCCAAACACCTCTTTATAAGTCCGAAGTCTTTCCCCTCCACCCGAACTGTTAAAACCACGCCTACGGAGGCACACAATTGGTCCCGAAAGCGTCAAAGAGCCAATCAACGGAGTCTGGCGTCTGGCAACGCGCGTCACATCCACACGGATCTGGAGCTCATGGAATTCAGAAGCACTGTGTAAGATCTCGGCGCTGGGAACTCGCCACCTCCGCGCGGGCCAAACGGACTTTCTGCAACGTCTGTGTATATGCGTGCGTGTGTGTGTTTTTTTTATTTAGTAAGAAATGTGTGTGCGCGTGAAGATATAGGCTATGTAATAAACTAGTGGACTCGGAGAAATTAGTTTGCGCCACCGGTGCGTCTGTGTGGAAGGAGTGATCTGAAGGCAAACGCAGCGAACGCGTTTCCAGCAGAATGTAGATTTCGAACAGCAGCAACGTGAACGCGTATTTATATATATATTAAAAAAACCACTGACTCGTTCTCTTTTGGTTTTGTATTTGTTTTCTTTTCGTTTTGGCTAAGCGAGCTGTACACACATACGACAGCCATTGAAGATAAACTATACAGCAGCGCCGGCGAGGACTTAATGGATAGCGTTCTCTTGTTCTCTGTTGCAGTCACATTGCCGGAATCCATTTAGCGAAGAACACCAAGCTACTCAAACCTAGGCGGTGGATGCTTAGGTTTTATTTACAAAACTGGATTTCTGCGGATTTTTTAAAAAACTGGATAAAGAATCGGACTCTCCAGCACTGTTAGAAACCCTAAAACAAACTTCTAGGCTATCAGATATTGCTATATGCAATATTTGGACTTTTGGATGACCTTCCTGATGAGAGATCCAGTTATCCAAGGCTCGAGTATGGCATACCACCCGTTTTTACCTAGCCGGGGTCCAGAGTTTGCCATGAGCGCCATGCTGGGCCACCAACCGCCCTTCTTCCCGGCTCTAGCACTGCCACCAAACGGCTCGCTTTCACTACCAGGAGCGCTCGGAAAGCCGATCATGGAGCAGTTGATGGGCACCGCGGATTCGGGCCTGCATTTCTCCTCTCTGGGGCATCAGGCCGCCGCTGCTCATCTTCGGCCTCTAAAAACACTTGAGCCGGAGGAGGAAGTTGAGGACGACCCAAAAGTTCATCTCGAAGCGAAGGAACTTTGGGAACTCTTCCACAAGTGCGGCACAGAAATGGTTATCACCAAATCAGGAAGGTAAACCAAGGCGATGTTCGTATTTCCTGTTATCAGTAGGCAAGGAGATACTTTATTGCACTGATTTATTGATTTGGGTAGCCCACTGACTATATATTTAGCAATTAGCACATCTGAGCTTGAGACACCAGGTAAACTTATGAAGTGCTTTAGAATATTCACAGGCGCCTAAAGTGGTAATATAATTTTACAGTGGTAAACGTAGCCCAACCTATGCTACTTTTATAGCATCACTTTAACGTAATCATATTTTATGACAGGATTTATTACATTCTTACTTGTCATATCGTGCGACAATTTAAATAGAGTAGGCCTGATGCAAAGTTTACAGGCTATTTTTAAGTATAATTTTTGAAGAAATTACATATCACTTGATAGTTCTTATAGTTTTTATCACACCTACAAAATAAGAAATTAATAAGCAGCTTCCCAAAAAATAGATAAATCTCTTGTGTGATTTCTGAAATGATGTTTTTTTTTTATTATTATTATTGTTGTTATTATTATTGATTGATCTAGGGCTGCAATTAGATTTGAAATATACCAGGTTAGGCCTACTCATGCATCAAGGCCAAAATAATTCAATTTGTTGGTGTTTTCGTACAGACTGACACCGAATATTCTATACAAGCGTAATCATATTTAGTCATGTTGCAGTCGTCCCAAAGTCAACAGGTTACAATGATTATAAGATTGGTCAAACGTATTTATTTCCTGTTTCTTGCAGACGAATGTTTCCTCCGTTTAAAGTAAGATGCACTGGCCTGGACAAGAAAGCCAAATATATTCTGTTGATGGATATTGTAGCGGCGGACGACTGTAGGTATAAATTTCATAATTCGCGTTGGATGGTGGCCGGCAAGGCTGACCCCGAAATGCCAAAGCGGATGTACATTCACCCCGACAGCCCAGCCACTGGCGAGCAATGGATGTCCAAAGTCGTCAACTTTCACAAACTTAAACTCACCAATAACATCTCCGACAAGCATGGATTTGTAAGTGGAATTCATATTTTATCGAATCGTATGTATAGTATTCAGTGTTTTATATTGCCTTCTGCTTATGATTAGTATTATTATTATTATTAGTAGTAGTAGTAGTAGTAGTAGTGGCGGTGGTGTATTTTTAATGCGCACATGCAAGTTATTTTTATTCAAAAATAAATTTGCTTTTAATCTGTATTTCTTGAAAACACAACTACTTGTGTTGAGTCACTTGTGCTTTACATAAGCAGAAAGCTGTCTTAATAGCATGAACTATAGGCCTCGGCTTGCAAGTAATAATAAATCATATGCGTGTTCGGAAATGGTCGCGCAGACTATTTCTTATGTGGTCAATATTTGTAAGCTATGGGCGTATTAAAAAATTACCAGGCCTTGTTTTCGTTGCAGACAATTTTGAACTCCATGCACAAATACCAGCCAAGATTTCACATTGTTCGAGCCAATGACATTCTCAAGCTCCCCTACAGCACGTTCCGAACTTACGTTTTCCCCGAGACTGATTTCATTGCTGTTACTGCGTATCAAAACGACAAGGTAGGTGAAGATTTATTTATTAATGTTTTTTTTATTTACTCTGGTTCCGATTATATTTTACTCATGACTTGTAGAACTGCATAACATATTGAAAAATCTGGAAATTATTGCTGACATTTTGCAGTATTAGTATATTTGATTATCACGAACACTTGATCAGATGTGAAACGCGAAATGTTTTTTTCCATCAGAGTGTGGGCTAGACCTCTCAGGAATGTATGGTTTACTGGTTATCATAATTATATTTAATCATATAAATATAGGTCGAGTATTTGGCAAACTACCCCGACACTGGTGTGTGCGTGTATGTGTTTGAGAGAGCGCGAGAGAGAGAGACAGAGAGAGAGAGGGAAAGACAGATTATGCACGGTGGACTGACATAATTTTGTGTGTCTGTGTGTTTGCACTGCCATGTCACGAGGTACATTTTAAAAAGTTGTTTATTTATATTACAGCTAAATATCTTGGAGCGAATTTACCTGAGTGCAAAATCGAACACGTTGAGTTGCGTGTCGAGGTGAGAGAGAGAGAGAGAGAGAAAGAGAGAGAGAGAAAAGTGTGTGTGTGTGAGAGAGAGAGAGAGAGAGAGAGAGAAGTGTGTGTGCGTGTGAGAGAGAGAGAGAGGGGGGGGGGGTCCTGCCAGGCTGTGAATGTAAACGCATTTTTATGAGTGGAGGAAATCAGATCAACTAGGTTAGTCGAAGAATAATTCTTAAAAATAAATAAATAAATAAATAAATAAAAGTATCCGTACATTTTGTTTGTATTCCTTGCTAATGACTTGATGACACGATTATCAAAATGTCATCGTGTATGTGTAGAGATATATTTTAATGGTCTGTCAAAATCAGCATCTAAACAACTATTTTGAAATACTTTTAATATAGCATTAATATAGTATTTAATATAAGCTTATTTATGTTTTATTTCAGATTACACAGCTGAAAATTGACCACAATCCGTTCGCTAAAGGGTTTCGAGATACTGGAAATGGAAGACGTGAAAAAAGGTAAATGAGTAAACAATTAATTTAATGGCAATACAGCAAAAAAAAAAATAATACAATACAATGGGCATTCTGGAAATAAAGTGCAAACGCTGAACGTTTTAGTTTTATATTGTATATTTTTTTAAATATAAAAATGTATGATTCAACGAATGGTTTAACATTTTAAACTACTAATTAAATGAAACTAAACTATTAGGCTATGTAACATTGACGGGCTGTTTGCGCTACAGGAAACAGCTGGCATTACAATCCTTGCGATCCTACGAGGAGCCCCAGAAAAAAGAGAACGGCACGTCTGACGATTCATCCGGCGAACAGACGTCGTTCAAATGTTTTCGTCAGGCTTCGTCTCCTGCCGTGGCCACCGTGGGTCGGCAGAGCCTAAAAGGTACAACTGCACGTTTATGTTCACTGAGCAGAGCAGCTGTAAGAAGCCCTAGAAACCTGATTCTCATGATCCACATCATAAACTATAAAAAAAAAAAAGTGTATTGTATTTTAAGCAGAAAATTAGAATTAGTCTAAATGTCTAAATTTTCAGTAATAA
>JANCOA010000034.1:3393122-3405245 GCA_024363135.1 Leptodoras oyakawai
CACTCTCTCCCTCACACACATACACTCTCTCCCTCACACACACTATCTCTCTCACACACACACACACACACACACACACACACACACACACATAATTATAGTAGTAAGTTATGGCAGGTGGTTGTAATTACAAAGGTATATTTATGTTTCGCGTTCTCAGCACCTATTGTGTGTACATACATACATGCATATTTTATTAGCCAATATTTTGATTATTTCTCGTTTAATCACATACTAATGAATATTCATTGCAACTAACTACAGTTTCAAATTATGCAAATATTATTCAAGAATAATGATTCATATTGTCATTTTTATTGACAGCACTAAACACAGGACATCTAAGCTACTGCTGTTTTTAATTACTTGCCAACACCATTATAAAATAGATTTATGAAAGCAAGAAAAAATATCTGGTTATTATATCAATCGAGCTGACGTTATAACTTTGCTCCAGATTTCTGCGACAGCGACGAAGACAGCGACGAGGACGAGAGGGATGCAAACCCCAAGGAAGGACCAGACTCCAGCAAAATCTCCACCACCACCACTGAAGACGCAAAGGAACGCGAGGGTGCCGTGAATAAACTCAACTCGTTTGGAGAAGGCGACTCTCGGTTGAGAGAGAGCAGGACTGAGAAAAACCGTGCTGATTCGCGACATAGCCCTGTAACGCTCATTTCCAGCACCACGCGCTCGGGAGAAGAGCTCAAAAGTCCCGCTGGAGAGCAGCCCAAACTGGACGAGTGCCGCTCCGTAAGCAAGGAGAGTTACACGACACCACTGACTGTTCAGACTGACGCCGGCGCGCATCTGAACCAGAGCCACTTGCACAATTTCGGATTTCCGCCCGGTTTGGCCGGACAGCAGTTTTTCAATCACCTGGGAAGCGCCCATCCTTTCCTCTTGCATCCCAGTCAGTTCAATATGGGAGGTGCGTTTTCCAATATGGCCGCCGGGATGGGGCCATTATTGGCAGCCGTGTCCTCCGGAGGAGTGACCAGCATGGACACGGCCAGCATGGCGTCACCGTCGCAAACCCTGACTGGAGCGCCGGGAGTGCCTTTTCATCTGCAGCAACACGTCTTGGCATCTCAGGTAAACAGTCTTGTAGTAACCATGACTACACTTTTCAGTTTTTTTATTAGACTCTTTTGTGTGTAGTTTCTAAACCCAGACAGCTATGTTATGTGAGCTTTATCGTTAACTTTGATAGCTCAAGGTGTGGCGGTAACAGTGTATTCCACGTAGATCATAAATCACGACTAAGCGCATACCTTACCATGGACTATAAGAACAGATAGCATCTGGCCCACTTTCGTTAAAGTTATGCTTAGTTAATTTATGGCTGGTTTAATTTTTTTAGAATTAATTTATATAAAAAATAAATCGGTCAGGTGGAAACTTTTTCAGACCTAGAGGGAAATTGTGTTACATTAACGTTTTTTGGAAGGGGGAGTGTTTGTTTTTGCTTGGGAGAAAATGACATGAACGCATGTTACAATTGTATCATTTTGAAGGTCGGTATGGACACAGGGATTTATCAATTGTGCACACTTTATTGCTTTAATAAGTCCCAACATTTTCTCGTATGGAGACAGTATATACATTTTTTTATCCAGTGCAGCCTTTTTTGACGACTTCAAAGTTAAATCCGTTCAGTACTTCAATGAAACTACATCAGTGTATCCTTTTCGTGGCTGCTTTCTGGTGTAGAAATGGACCGGAATTTTCTTGCTTGTTATAGAGGTTTCTTTCTTTCTTTCTCTATGCAGGGACTGGCGATGTCTCCGTTTGGAGGCCTTTTCCCATATCCCTATACGTACATGGCAGCAGCTGCTGCTGCCTCTTCCGCAGCCACCTCCTCGGTCCATCGCCACCCATTCCTTAACGCCGTACGCCCGCGGCTCAGGTACAGCCCTTATTCATTACCGAGTGTCCCGGACAGCACTTTGCTCACAACCGCCATGCCTCCCATCGACCTGAAGGGGGACGTCATGGCTTCCAGTCCCGTATCTGCAACTTTGGACTCCACGTCTGAGGTGACCAGCCGTTCCTCGACCATATCATCTGGCTCCGTGTCTCTTTCGCCAAAAACTGGCTCTGACAAAGATTCAAACAACGAGCTGCAGAGCATCCAGCGCCTTGTGAGCGGACTTGATTCAAAGCAGGACAGAGCGCGAAGCGTCTCTCCCTAATAATAATAATAAGTATTATTATTATTATTATTATTATTATTATTAGTTGTTGTTGTCATTATTATTGTTAATAATAATAATAATAATAGACATTATCTGCTTTGGGAATCACTAAGGACATTGATGATATGGATCGTGTACGATGACGCCTTTCTAGCGAAAGCAGGTTTACATAGGCTGCGGACCTACGGATAAAAATGTTCGATTTTAAAAATGCACTTTGGTGAAAGACAAAATAAAAAAAAACAGTTGTGTTCTCGTCTTGTTAAATTAAAACAATCTCTTTATTTCTCCTGATGTTTGAATAGATTACCGTAGAAGTATTGAAAATGAACAGCTTGGCAAGGAATATGTCACAGGTCGAATAAGCTGCTGCTGTCCTCTCTACGTTTTATGTCAAGTTGCTGGGGGGTGTCAATAGAGTAATTGTAATATGCACTCTTAGAATAGATTCTTAGTTTATTGGATATCTCTTTATCTAATAAAAATGTCTGCTGTGTTTTTTTTATTAGTTATTATATAGCCTATTATTTGAAGCCTGCCGTTACTGCCAGATGGAAGCAGGCGTTCTGCATGTCGCGTTTTTTTTTTTAATTACCAAATACACACACAACTACATCCAACGTGAAAAATGACGAAGCAGTGCGTGCAATATTACGTAACGGGTTTACTTTCATCTCATGTGTAGACTCATGTACCCGAAAGTCATTTTGCAAACAGATGTATAACTTTAATCAGAAGTTCGGAACTTGCAAACGTGCATATACATACATGGGTTACCATACCCTAAATAAAATCAAACCAACTGATATTGTATACTCCGCGGTACACAAAAACAATCCAGCATTGATATGAATTGAGGAAATGGGGAAGCTTACCGACGGAAGAAGTTATGACTATAATGTAAATAGTGACATATACTGTAGCTACAAAGTATTTATGTAATTATTTCATATGAATATTGCGTGTAAATATGATGGAGTTGGTATCTTCCTAAGGGATCTGTTATTAATTTATTGTTGATATACTGTGTAAAAATCCTTTGTGAGGTATTCTCTTTGCTTATGACATTCACATTGACATCCTTCTGACTATGGATTGTAATGAGCCCCGCAAAATACCCGCACTGCTAGGTTCCTAGCAGACCCATGTGCCATTGTTCCATACTGTTCTCTGTGTGTTTCTGTTCAAACCAATTAAAGGCGACTGCGCTTTGCGCCAGTGTCTTCATACCGATAATACATTTCTTTCTTTTTCTAACACAAAAATAAACATGGGAAAAAACTTCTATGCTAAAAAATACTTTTGTAACCAGACGTGGAAAGTAAGATTTTTTGTATATATTTATTTTATTTTATTTTGAACCGTTTACATCAGCAATATTTTGTTGAAGTGTCACTCAAAAACTCAGACCAATCAAGATTTAAATTTGGACAGCTCGAAAGAAGGAAATATAAAATTCGAGACGCCTGTTAGTTGTGATCATATAGAAAGAAAGAAATATAAGTTATGAGTGCAGCACAGGAAGCTAATGTAAACACATTTAAGATTTCAGATGCATCATTTTTGCTTGCTGAATAGTTGAGCGTGTAAATAATGATCAATACATCATTCTCAGAATTAAAAGGTACCAAGCTGTACTTGTCCAATAGTCTCTGGCTTGGTATAATCAAAAGGTGTATGATTTGTAACCTTAAGTATCATTTACCTTGGAAAGTGCATGTGGTGTACTTTTAATTATTTTAGTGATCTTCCCACTATATGTCCCACATATTTTTACGAGGTTTAACAAGTAAATATACAAGCTAAAAGCTGAAGTACAGCTTGGTACCTTGATTTCTGAGAGTGTATTATATCGTGTTTCGCAGGGTAATTAAAATGGTGCAGACGAAAACATACATCTTAGCCAAATGTTGTAAGCTGTAGGCTGTGCTGGACGTAGTGCATAAGTATATTTTTGTCGAACTCGTTCTATTATTAAAAAAAGGTTTGTTCTAATACGCGTTTCTGACGAAGTCTTTTCCAAAATCAGTCTTGGGAGTGTTACAAGTGAAAGCATTAACCTGTTCTTGGCGGAATTCCTTCCTAGACATTAAACTGTATGGAGCCACTGAGCTTTATGAGGACCACCGTGGCACCAGCAACCTCGGTGTTTATTTTCGACCTGGAAGAATGTAAAATAACGTGATTGCCCACTCTCTTACGCCCGGAGTCACAGGTTTATCAAAGCACCTATCTTTATTTGTATATTGTATGGTTAATAAGTAACGTCGGTGGCGCTGGAAAATAGAGGTAAACCTGGGGCGAACTATCTCAATTGCTTCTTCTATTGCTCACCTGGCGCCTTCGATATCTTAACCGATTTTATTACTCGACAGGCGACAGTGCGTCTGCCGGATAACGTTGTAAGGATGTTTTCCTGCTGAGGTCAGCTGCTTATCGCCACCCAGTGGTTACAGGGCAAAGTACACGTCAAAGAGCAACGCGATTAATCTGGCCTGATATATAGGCTAAATATACGAATGTTTAATGAATGTGTATAAGTAAATGTTTCAAGTAAACTGGATCACGAATCCACCTCATCCTGTTAGGACATTTAAAGCTTCTAAGGAGTGGCCTTGGTTATATTAGACACTTGCGTTGTACGAAACAGCGCTGTTTGACGTACAATCGGTTCAAAGGTTTCAGGTGGTTGGTTGTCAGGGTTCAGTGCAAAATATTTCATTTTTTGCATTAGGGTTTTTTTTACCTATAGTTTATAAAACCAACGGAAACATGAAAAGTGGGTGAAAAAAGCAAGGATAATGCATTTTTTTATTCTGCTGGTTCTGACTCAGTCTAGAGTTTTATTGAAGACACTATCAGGACATTATTATAAAACTCTCATTAAGGCCATGTAAGATAACTGTAATAGTGCTAGAATGGTCACATCACCACCCAACATTTATAACGTCCAATTATTTTATGAGACTGTTAACTACTTTAAGTCATAGCATATAACTGGTGCTGGGGTCAAAGATTGTTTTAAAGTCCGTGAAATTGATTCGAAGTAAATCACCGCAGAGAGATCGTTTTCACACCAAGCTGTTCGGTCACCTTTAAACCAATTTCTAATCGATTACAGGATCAGCATATATTAAGAAAATCCACAGGGTTGAGGAAATGCCTACATATTTAATTAAGCGTTTTATATGCTAGCAGTTCAACATGTATTCATTCAACAGTCCAAGTTAATTCAGCAGCGGGAATTTTGCGTGGCGTTTCTGCCAGCACACAGTACCCAAAATAAAAAAAAAGAAAAGAAAAGGACGTTAATGCAACAGACATTTATTTGGATTCTACATTCTGTTCCTCAGCTGAAAATGAAAACCCCTACGGCAGTACAGTCATCTGACGAAGAGTCAAGTGACTACGACTGTGTAGACTTTCATGTACAGAGTCAAAACGTAGAGTTTTTTTATTTGGTTTGCGCCCCATCTAGTGGCTGATTGTGGCATAGCTGGCTGAACGTTTCTTTGTCCCTTTAAAAAAAAAAAAAAAAAAGTATTTCTCCGTAACTCCGATGTTACAAAAAAATACCAATGCACCTCTATGATATATGTGTGTGTGTATATACATCGGCTACAGATTACTAAATACACCATACTATAAGTTGTGCTTTTTTTATTTTTTAGTAATCATTAAATTTTCTGGTGTTCAAATGGGCTGTGGAATGCTATAGTCTTGAAGACGTACTGTTATCTGTTTTATGTAGAAATGTCTAGCAAAAGTTCAGCCATTAAAGTTGATCTCGAGATAGGGAAAGTTACAGTACCACCCTTGCCTCCAGCAAAACAACAAATGCTGCAACATGCAGTCTTTTTGATGAGTAGTAACACAACTTTGTGTTCACATGACAGTGTTAGTAAGCTTATTGGGAGAAAATAGTGCCTGAAAAATGTTTTCACCGTGTTTGTGTGTCGCTATACTGGGCATTTCGGTATTTTGAGTCACGTTTGTGCATGGTCACTGTGTAACACCAAAGTGTTAGTAGCTATGTTTATACCCATGTGGATAATTAGAATGAAAACCAAGTTTTTATGCTCATTAATTATGCATGTATAATTATGCACACAGACCTACCTTCTTCATCCTTAAAAGTAGCATATGTTGTTTAAAATGTCTAAATTAAATGTCAGACCACCCATGTTAAAACATCTTGGGCTAACAAGAACTCATAACATTCTGGGCCAATACAAAACACACAAGAATCTGAAATTGGATAATTTGTCTCCAGCCTGGTCCAAAGACGAGTCTGCCCTTAAATTTATTAGCCTATATAATATATAGGTTAATTACTTTATATAATTTGTAGGTTAAGTAGTAGATCAGACACAACAGTGCTGCTGGAGTTTTTAAACACCTCAGTGTCACTGCTGGACTGAAAATTGTCTATCAACTAAAAACGTCCAGTCACCAGCATCCTGTAGGCAGCATCCTGTGAGCACTGGTGAAGAATTAGTGAATGGCTAACACAAACGGTGCAGGGTGGAGCAATATGGTGTAAGTGTCTCAGAGTGCATAGTAAGTGAACACAGTGTTTAACAACTACACCATAATCCCCCCTCCACCAAACTTTACAATGCAACCACCAAACCCAGACTTCAGAGTGCCAGATGGAGAAGCATGATTCCTCACTCCAGAGAACATGTCTGCACTGCTTTAGAGTCCAGTGACAGCATGCTTTACACCACTGCATCTGATGCTTTGCATTGTGCTTGGTGATGTAAGGCTTGGTTGCACAGGTGGCATCTGGGGTTTCAAGATGTACTGTTCAAGCTGTTTTGAAGAACCACAAATAAACGGGAAACATTGAGGATCATAGACACAGTGGTCGGCCAAGGAAACTTAATGCAGCAGATGAAAAACAAGATATCCAGGAGCCCCATCAGCTCAGAACTGGCAAAAACCAGTGGGACCCAGGTACACCCATCTACTGTCCAGAGAAGTCTGGCCAGAAGTGGTCTTCATGGAAGAGTTCAGCCAAAAAGCGATACCTCCAACATGGAAACAAGGCCAAGCAACTCAACTATGCACAAGAACATTGAAACTGGTGCTCTGGACTGATGAGTCAAAATTTTGTAATATTTGGCTGTAGCACAAGGCAGTTGTCTGCCAAAGGGCTGCAGAGCGGTACAATAATGAGTGTCTGCAGGCAACAGTGAAGCATGGAGGAGGTTCCTTGCAAAGCTGCATTTCTGCAAATGAAGTTGGAGACCTCAATGCTGAGAAATACAGGCAGATAGTTATCCATCATGTAGTACTACCAGGGAGGCATATGATTAGCCCCAAATTTATTCTGCAGCAGGACAACAACCCCCAACACACAGCCAATGTCATTAAGAACTATATTCAGCATTAAGAACAAGAAGCCTATATTCACATAATAGCTGTGGTTAGTCTCCAAGATGTTTGGAACAACCTACCAGCCAAGTAACAGAAGTAACAGAAGAGAAATCTAAATCAAGTCAATATTTAGTGTGACCACTCTTTGCCTTCAAATGGACCCTAATATAATAATCAGAATAATAGCCCAATCAGAATAAAAAGAGGATCTAAAAGCATAGCATCCAAGTAAACACTTAAGTTGGAATATTTATTCAGAATGATTAGAATATAGAAGAAATATTGTAAATTTAACCACAGCTAATAATGGGAAGAACACTCTTTGGGGACAAAACATTCACCATGAATACATTTCTGAAAATGGTATATGTTCCTTCTAGTCTGAACCAATGTCTAGATCACCCTCTAAAGAATCATAATAGCTTTTTCCTTGAAGTTAAGTTAATGTTCAGACTACTGTTTAAGGGGGTAAACATCTTGGTCCACCAATTAAACGTCTTCACAATTTAAAAGATTAGATAAGATGTGGCACCCAGATGGTGGAATGAGCTTCCACTGGCAGTCTGAACAGCAGTCTCTTGCTGTCTTCAAACGTTGACTACAGACCTATCTCTTTGAAATGGTCTTAAATGTACTCTAATCTCACACTTGTGGCATGTTTGCGCTTGTATTGTTTTGTGTACTGTATCTTCTATCTAGGCATCAACAATGACTCTTGACTCTGGCAGTAGTCTAGTTTTAGGGGTATTTGTACTAGCAAGTTGACAACACAGCACTCTGGATAAGAGTGTCTGCTAAATACAGTAAAAGATTATGGTTTCCTAAAATGTTTCCAGCAGGCCCAAAGTCTTATTCTCACTTAACCCCATTAAAATCTCCCATACAGTCTCACATTACGTACTCTTGTAGATAAGTTGCATTCCTATTAGTTTCACTGCATTTACTGAATAATCTGCTTTCAGATGGTTTAGGACCTTGAATCATAAAGAGCAGCTAGTAAAACTACATCAAATAAAGGGCCATTTGTAACCATTGTTTATTTGCTTTAAATAAAAACATCATAGACTATCAAAGACTATTCTGACAGCATTCTGACAGAATGTAAGCATTGATTCATGTAAGAAAATCAGACACTTTATACATTATATAAGCTTGTTGATGGTGAAAATGAAAATAAATATTTTTCCCAGTTTGTATTAACAAGACACAAGTTACAACAGTTGTGCAAGAGTTGAAATTGCTTTGTTCCGTCATTTTATAGTACTCCACACAAAATTAAAAGGAAGGGAAAGAAAAGTATAACAGTGGCCTCTACCGGCAGAATATCACATCTGCAATTATTTAAGGTGGAATGGCTAATTAAAAAAAAAACTAGCTAGCTGATGATTTAAACCAAGTTTTGGCTTACCATATGCTGGTTTTCATTTCATACAATTATAGCTATCCATATTTATATATTCTGGGTCCAACCTATGGCACACATTAATACTGAACATACAAATGAAGTGAGAAGAATTGCTTATAAGATTTTCTCTAAGGTGGGTGCTATAATTCTCTCCTGTCTTTTGAGAATTCCTATCAGCTTCTGTCTGGAGGACCTACCTTATTTTCATGTTCCAGTAAAAGCATTAGGAAACCAGGCTGGTATGTTGCGTTACATCCTGCTTTAATACAGGTTAGACCAGCCTAATATGGTTTGCTGGTCTTAGTTGGTTTAAGTTGGTTTAGTCGGTCTCCCAGCCTTGTCTAGCTGGTATAAAGCTGTTCCAGATGGTGAGCTAGCTGGTCTCCAAACCTGGTCTAGTTTGTTGGTCAGATTGTCTCACAGCCGGAGATGGCTGGTCAACAGGTTCTCCCAGTTTAACCAATTGGACTGTAAAACCTGACTTGCTGGAGCATGCTTGACAAGATAGAACCAAATAACCAAAAGAAAAAACATTAACCATGACCAGCTAGAACTAGCCTGACCAGTTAGACCTTGCTGGTCAACCTGATCTGTTGAACCATGCTTAACAAAGGTAGAACCAGCCTGACATTGTCAAATGAGACTGTCAAACAAGTCTGGCAGGTGGCTAGGTGACTATATAACCAGCTTACTGGTCCAGACTGTTTTTTCCCCCCAAAAGGTAACCATCCCAAATTTGGGTTAGCATAGCATCACGAAACCGAACAAAAATTACCCAAACCACTCAAGCCAGCACCAAGTTTATGTAAATAAAACAATATTTTTACACAGTAAAACATCAATATTTTAGAGTGTGGCAAAACATAACCAATGTTACATATGCAACATATGCAATCAATGGAAACAATGGCTATTAAATTTAAATTGTTAACATGATTTATTTCATCCTACATTCTTAAGGGAACTCTTGGTGCTTCAGGGGCTCTAAGTAACTACTGTTACTGCTTATAGCTACCCATGTGCATTTGCACAAAAATAAACTACTTCTCTTTATACCTTTACACTTATATTTATACATTTCATACATTAGAAGAGCACTACATTGTTACATCATCAGATATTTTTTTCTCCATGCACTGTCAACTAAAAAAGCAAGTTTTGTTTGGTTTTCATTACTTTTAAGCTCGATTCGACCTCTATGCCATGTTAGCAATATTCCCAGATTCATCTTGAATCAATTTGTATAGTACTTTCAACAACAGATGTCACATGCAGCTTTACAGAAATCCGGATGTAGATTCAGATGATCCTTAATGAGCTAGCCAGAGGCAACAGTGTAGAAAGGAAAATCTCCCCGAGATGACATGAGAAAGAAACTTTGAATGGAACCAGACTCAAAAGGGAACCCACTCTCTTCTGGGTGACACCGGATAGTGGGATTATGTTCATCATACTATACATTCATATAAAGAGACAAAATGTTAGGGGTAACAAAAGCGTAAGCTAGCCTTTCTGCACCATGCATTATATATCTTACTTTAGCAATATACACTGTTTGTAAATGGGGCATCAAAGTAAATGACTTCCTGGTTATAATGTGTTTAAAATTGCCAGTAAAAATGAATAAGCAAACTGAAGTATTTAATGCCCATATATAGAGGCAAGCCATTCATAGATGAACTATAACTTTAAACTTTGGAGGAAAACCAGGTTTTTCAGTTTCATTGTCCAATCCCTGTAACTGGGTTAGTTTTTAGTACCATGGTTGTCAGGGGTCCATGAAGCATAGTCAGTCGGTCAACTATTTATTTTATTATGATGGTGAAAATGACAGTATTATCATAGTTATAGTTAGTAGACTATTTGGCTGTTCACTTGAATTGAATGGGCTCACTCCATATCAATTATCAAATACATATAGGCTTATAAATGATGTTAAATCTAATGAGTTTTTATATGTAACAAAAGAAACAAAAGGCTTTAAGACTCCATGAAGACAGCCCTGGCTGCAGAATGCTTGAGAAAGTTTTAATAATAAGCTTAATTTGGTATTTAAACTGTTTTTTTTTAATTACTGCACTGTATGTTTTCGGTTTTATGTTGGAGTTTATGTTCTGTTCCAGGAAGTCCAGTCCATGTGGATAACATTCCGATGTAATCCACTCCCTGTTTTCTGTGTTTCTCTGGTGCTAATTCAGGTCAGTCAGCAGACTTATGGCTCAAGGACGCATACTTGTTAAGATGGGTCCTTCCAAGTCGGGTCTTTCAGAGGCAAGGCAAGACTCCCTCCTAGCATTCAGAGAACACATATGGAACAGTCTAGCGAGTGCGTAGGTGTGCGTTTTCTTCTTCTTGAATTTTATGGCAGTTAGCAAACAATATAATGGTGTATTACTGCCACCAACTGGAAAGGAGTGTGGATCAGGAATGTAACTAGCCTATACTGTATACTCACAAATTTTTATAATGAAGAAAAATAGAGAAAAAAGTAAAATTAAGGGGAAAAAAACCCGTTATAATCTTTGCCAAACAAAAACAGATCCCTAGATTTCCCTAGAACTCCTTTGTAAAAGATAAAATAAATCAAACAGATGGTAAAGCATAGCATGTTGTTCCTAATTTAACCTCCTCAGTCCTGAGAGAGGTTATTTCCCCATAAATGTGTTGATTGCTGCCATTTATAAGGCATAATACTTTTTTAAATGGCATGGAGACTGTAAGATATTCAGTGTCCAGTATACTGGACATTTGAAATTAATGGCATAGAGTCTGCATGGGTTTCAAAATTTCACATATTTATTATTACCAAAACAAGATCCAAAGCAAGTGCATCTTCTGTGTTACGTGTTAGGAGAACCATGTACTACATTTTTAAAAACAAAAATCACTTGCACATATAAACTTTTTAAAAACACCCGAATTATCTCATAAATGTTTCATTATACCTATTTCCAAGTCAAGAAATTCCATGTATGCATCACATTTTTTTCTTTAATTTGTCTTTGATTTATTTTCATATAGCATCCATCTAGTACATACTAGTCTCAGTCTGTCTTTATCTGTACCGCTTATTCCCAGTTACGGGGTCACGGGGAGCCGGTGCCCAGCCGGCAACTCTGAGCGCAAGGGCAGGAA
>JANCOA010000034.1:3761702-3773977 GCA_024363135.1 Leptodoras oyakawai
TCCGGGTACTCCGGTTTCCTCCAACAGTCCAAAGACATGCACGTTAGGTTGATTGGTGTCTCTAAAGTGGCCCTAGTATGTGAGTGTATGCACCATACGATGGATTGGCGCCCTGTCTAGGGTTGTTCCTGCCTTGCGCCTTATGTGGCCAGCTAGGCACCGGCTCCCCCGTGACCCTGAAAAGGAATAAGCGGCCAAGAAGATGAATTAATGAATTAATGATTGAATGATTTCAAGTCACTGGTATGTTCAAAAAATCGTTGTGTTTCTTGTGAATAGCAAGCATGATAAATCGAGAAGCTGTTGCTTACCGTTAGACAGAACTTTCACACGCAACACACAAAACATAGTTGTGCCATCCCTGAGTACAATTTGTTGTTAGACTTTTGACCTATAGACTCTTCAGGCAAATACCTTAAGGTTTAATTTAGGTTAAAAAATAGATTTTCAGCAAGTTTTACCAAGTATAAGCATTTGACATGATTGTTAGTAATAGGCTGCATGAATCTACTGTCTGAGCTAGAATGAAATCAGCCCCAGCCTCTACTATTGGTAGTGCTTATCCACTTTAATCTATTTGTTTACAGTAGATATACAATCATTTATATCAGTCAACCCTTTTAGTTTGTAGTACAATGCTATGGTATATTTTCATAGTCAATTGTGTTGATTGTATAATCAAGGAAACATGTTTGGTATCGTTTAATTGTCTTCTCTTCTCTGCAGAACATGCTTAATGATCAGCCATATGCTCTGAAATCCCACATTTTCCTTTGTCAATCACACTCTCTTTACCTCTCTCTTTCTTTAGAATCTTTTTAATTGTATATCAGAGAAATGTCCCAAATATACCATGTGCTTGTCAACTGATTCATTTGACCAGCTGTTGAGTCTAAAGCACGCCCTTGTCGCCTACCCTAAACTAACTTCCCCCTTACTGCTTAAACTGGTTCTAAAATACATGCAGTACACAAACAGACAGATGCAATACCACACATGCACACCCGAGCTGACTTTAAAGTATTATCAACAAACTGAAGTTGTACTGGAAAGGAACTGAAATATTTGTGATGCTTAGTGAGAAATTGCTGTGTGCATACACTTTAGGGTGAAAAAAATGCAAATGCTCTGCCCCGCCATTTAGAATGTGCAGTACATCCACAGTCATTTGTTACCTATAAAGCTGGCATCCCTGCCTTTTAATAGCATCAACTTTTATTCTGTTCAGTAAACTCAGCCTCTTGATCAATCAAACAGGAAAGATGTCATAAAGTCACTTTTGGCCCTTTCTTGATCCCTCTGAAATCACGTTTTTACTGCATAATGATTGGTGTCTACTTCTGCAGTAGAGGTGTGGATGCATGATTGTTAAGATCTGTTTGGACATGTAATTTAATTAGCTTATGTAGCATGTAGCCTTTTAGGTTTTAATTGGATATCAAAGGATCTTGAGTATTTTAGACATTAATATAAGCTTATGTCTCTCTCTTTCTTCAGGTTGACTGCCTTGGTCCTACTGTGGCTAAGCACTAAACTGCTTTGCACCTTCTACATTCTGGGTATCATATCTGTGAAGTAGCTACACAGAAGAAAAGGGCCCAAGATAAAGAAAGCAAGAAGAGGAAAGGAAAGGTTACACATTGGAATCATGGGTCCTGAAGTCATGGCTGAGTTTCGTGATTGGCTCTTTCTTCTCCTGCTGTGCCTCACACTGTTGGCTGAGGTGCTGCAGTGTGCTGCAACTGCCTCACGGGGAATGGATGCAGAGAGGGATGTAGTGTGTCCGTCCACGTGCCGCTGTGATGAAGACTTTATTTACTGCAATGACCGTGGTCTGAGTTCTATCCCACCACTCCCCCCATCTGCCTCCATTCTTTATCTTCAAAACAATCATATAGATAATGCAGGACTTCCCACATCCTTAGAATACCTCACTACTGTGGAGGTTATATATCTCTATGATAACGAGCTGGATGACTTTCCCATGCACCTACCACCATCATTACGGGAACTTCATCTCCAAGACAACAACATCCGGGTGTTACCACGGGCTGCATTAGCCAGGTTGCCTCTCCTGGAAAAGTTGCATTTAGATGACAACTCAGTGTCCACAGTTAGTATAGAAGACCAGGCTTTCGCTGACAACCCTCGTCTTCGTCTGCTCTTCCTTTCAAGGAACCATCTTTCCAGCATTCCCTCAGGGCTTCCAGCTTCGCTAGAGGAGCTCCGCTTAGATGATAATCGTATCTCAACAATTCCCACACATGCCTTCCGAGGTCTTTCTTCTCTGCGCCGTCTTGTCTTGGATGGTAACCTTCTGGCCAATCAGCGGATTGCTGATGACACCTTCTCACGCCTCTCAAACCTCACTGAACTGTCTTTGGTCCGGAACTCCCTTCAGACTCCACCTCTCAATTTACCTACTGTACACCTGCAAAGACTCTCTCTCCAGGACAATGCCCTGATCCACATGCCACGGGGCTCCCTTGATGGAATGCGTAGTCTTCAGAGGCTCGACCTTTCTGGGAACAACCTGACCACACTTCCCAGAGGTTTGTTTCGTGACTTGGAGAGCCTGGGGCAGTTGCTTGTGCGTGGCAATCCTTGGCATTGTGGATGCAACCTGCGCTGGCTCTATGACTGGCTTGAAGCCAAAGGGAACACTATTACAGTACGAGGACTAACATGCCAATCTCCAGAGCGAGTGCGTGACATGCCACTAAAGGACCTTACCAGCCAAATGGATGAATGTGAATTGGCAGCTGCTGGAGGTGGGGGGATAGGTGGAGTGGGTTCAGCAGGTGGGGGAGGTAGTACTGGCAATAGAATGAGTGGAGGAGGAGTCAGTTCCACAACTCTGTCCCCTCCACAAGGATCCCTGTTCACTCTGCGGTCTAAGCGACCAGGTCTAGGGCTTCCAGACAAAGGCTTAGACTACACACTTGGCAGCAGTGGTGTAGGCAAGAACCTGGCGCTGAATGTTAAGCCACTATCCCATGATAGCGTCAGGGTCACATGGAGTGTGGCTCAAACATCGTCTTCTTTCAGGCTTAGTTGGCTCCGCTTAGGAACCAGTGCTGCAATGGGTTCCATTACTGAGACTCTAGTGAGGGGTGACCGAAGAGAGTATCTTCTTACTGCCCTCCAGCCAGCATCCAGCTACATCATCTGCATGGTGCCCCTAGTCTCTGGCACTGAGAACAAAGGCAGCATGTCTGGAGGGACCACAGACACGGATGAGGCTCCAGTGTGTGCCAAGGCTGAGACATCCGATCCCAACATGTCTGATGTTGACCAAGGGGAGGATCAGGGCTCGGAGCACATCACCTCACTTCCACTTGCTGGGATTATTGGTGGAGCCACTGCGATAGTCTCTTTAACTCTTATTCTTGGAATATTCTGCTGGTATGGCCATCGTGCCAGACGCTTTTCCTCAAGAGATCACTACAGCCGCAGCAGCTCACGCAAAAGTAAGCATTATGATGACTACATTGAATCAGGCACTAAAAAAGATACCACCATCCTGGAGATCCGAGGACCTGGATTCCAGATGACACCAATGGCTGCCAGAGAGACACTGCAGCCCAAGCCAGTACAGGAAGACTACATAATACACACAATCTTCCCTTCCAATGGCACAGGACTATACAAACCACCCCATCACACAACCAATACAGGCTATGGCACAAATCGTGGCTATAGAGAAGGAGGTATTCCAGATATAGATTACTCTTATACGTGATAAGCCTGATTTAGTGAACACTATTAAAAATATGGTACTGGATAGATGCACATTTTTTATCTGCATGGGGTCTACAGGACCCCATTGTGCCTTCTGTCTCCATTCCAACCTAGCCTGCTGTTCTTGGCACCAAGGAAGCTCTAAATTGGCCCAAAAGCCTACTAAGAAACCGTTTTCTGTGTTTGGCACCAGGAAGTGGCTATACCATTTTAGGCACTGAACCAACTGGCATTTTCCCTCCCCCCAGTGTAACCTGGTGTGTCCGCAGCATCACTGCTTTATCCCTGGCTCCTTCAGTGCATTGGATTCAAGGGCAGTACAAACTGTATTTTATACAGAGATTCATTCTATTTAGAGATCAAATCATATGTGATATGGATAAAAGGCACTTAATGAAAAAAGACCAAATTTGTATGTAAACCTTCATCTCCTGTGACTCTAATTATTAGCTGCCCAACTGTTTGGTAGTGCTGCTCCTGATATGATGTGGAGGAGCACAGTAATGGCTAGAGTGGCTACAAAAAGAGAAACACAATGGTGGATACATCTAAGGAATCAAAAGATGCCTTGGCATTACAGCTCTTCGGGGACTTAAAGCTGGCTGGAGAAAACAAAATGCTGGGCTAACATTTCGGTTCCGATTTTCATAAGTGACATTGGACTTGGACAACTTTGTGGAAGAGTGTATGGATTTACAAACAGTGGTCATGAATAGTGATGCACACTAGTTTTAAAAACCTCAGTCTTGGTATGGTAGCAAGTTTCTTGCTTCTTAGTTCCTTAACATGGAGCTACGGGGGAACTGTAAGGTGACCTGTAAGGTTCAATTAGACTGACAGATTTTTTTTAAAAAGAAAATTGAAACACTATTATAAATGTTGAACACAGGCAAGGTGTATAGATATTTGAAACCAACACAAAGACTTTTGAAAGTGAAAGTGTGAAAACATTGTGTTTCAGACTTGTTATGTATTTTTCTGTATGTTTATTTATCCCATACTGCAGTCTTTTTGGTTTATATCTGTTCTCTGGTTTAAATAATCTGTTTAGTTGGTTTAAATAATCTGTTTAGTTGGTCCTGCTGCTGGTGACATTAAAAACACTGTGGTTTTTGCCTAGCCCTGCAACTCATGTAATGATTAAGGATCATTCTGTGTTAATTTAATTGTCATTAATTGTTCTAGTTAGATCCTCCCCAAAAATCTACCAGTGTGACTCCTTCACTCTACTCCCAAAAAATAAATTAGCATTGATAATATTTCTATTAATGAAAAAGCACTATGATGGCCCCCAAACCCTTAACAGTTCTCCTGATCTGAGGTCAGTTTTAATGTATTTAATATTGGTGAAAGGAAGCTGATTCTATCTCTGCACAAAAGAGCCACCTTTAACCAATAATCTTTCTCCTGGAAATGGAGTCCATTCAATGTTTTGTGGGCATGTAGGCAGGACATCAAGCTGACAGTTTCCTGTGTGATTACTCACTATAATTCATTTGGCTCCACAAACCCAGCTGTAGTAGATAAGGCTGCTATCTACTCCAAATAGATATAGCTGTAAATTATAGGTAGTGTTGAATGAAATGAAAGATAGCAAAGAGAAGGCATACAAACCGTAACACTGTGGACCTACACTGTGGGAGAACAGGGCACTTGTTAGATGAATCTGAGAGATGTATTTATTTATTTATTTATTTATTTTTCTTTTCTTATTTTACGTGTTTTTTTTTCATGGGTATAAGGGAAATAGGAAATGCATGAATGGGATATATTCGTTTTTGCATATATTCAGACATTCATAAAATTGTTTTTGTCTCATGTGTGTACATTAATACACATCACCCTTTCCTTTCCTTTCCTTTCCTTTCCCCTTCCACTTCCCCTTCCACTTCCACTTCCCTATTCTTTCCCTACCCTTAACTTGGAATTCAATTCTATATCTCCATGCCTGTCCCATTTCCGTTCCTGTCCTATCCTTTCCTTCATCTTCCCCTTTCCTTTCCTTTCTTTCTCCTCTGTCCATTTTCTTTTCTTCCTTTACTCCCCTGAAGGAAAGGGTTTTAACTCCTCTGTTTAAAAGATGGAAGAAAATTAAATTCGCCTGTCAAGTATATCTGGCTTGTCTGTGATTGCATTTGACATTACAACATAGTACAATAGTGGGTCTTCGTATTTTCTTTCACTCCAAAATGAAAATTGAACATAGAAATTACAGGCATGAGCTGACTATTTTCAAGTTGCTGTTCCTGTTTTTTGTCATCATAGTATGTGTGGTTACTACTAATACCATTCATGCCTCCTCTTTTGAAAAAAAAAACCCCTTTGTTTTACAAAGACTGGTCAAGATCTTTAGTGAGTACTATTATAAAAAAGCAGTTAAATTGAGTATAAAGTAAAGATATTCAAAGGTTTTCTTAGTAACTTCACAGGTGAGAGTAGTACAACAAGCTTCTGTTCTGACTAAAATTCTTGGCTTGCACATAAAAAGACGAGATTGAAATATCTCACTTTTCCTTCCTCATACACTTTCTTATATTTGAAATTCCCTTTGATGTATTACCACCCCTTCCCTTTGACATTGGGGAATGTGGCACAAGGGTGTGAGCATGTTTTCATATGTTTGTTTGTGAATATGCAAGGACACATATTGTATGTTGTGTCTATGTGAGGTTGAGGTGTTTGAAGCATACGGGGTCAGACGTGGGTTGTTGGGTTTTTTTTGTCTTTTTTTAAAACCATCTGCAGATTCTGCCCCTCCTGCCGACACGGACCAGCAGTTGTTCCACCTGCAGCCCATTTGCACAGATGTCCCCCCACACTTACACACATAAATACACACAGTGCCAAACTCAGCTATAGCCATGCACACTCATACTGCTACTGTCTCACTCCTGAGACGAAGCCCTTACTTCCATAAGCTCTAAAAATAACATTGTTTTCCTTGTTTATAATATACTTATGATACAATGTTACACTCCATTGCAAAGAGCTTTAGCTGAGATCTCAATTTTCTTCCTGTCTCTTCATGCCCTTTTATATTTCTTTGGGTTTTTTTTTTTACTTCTTCATATCTATCTGTCCTTATTTATCTCAATCACTCTATCTCTGTTTCTAGACCGTTCCCTCAGGTGCTGCCATCAGCCTGTTCTGATCATCATCTCTTCAGCGCTATAATCATCACACCTTCTCAGCCTTGTGGTGGACGTTATAGTGCTTTCAATCTGTCTAAGTGATGTAGTCATCCTGTAATGACATCATACCAATGGAGGCTACAGCACTTATGCGAGGCTCGACTAGCTGTCATAAGAACGTCATATGACATGCTTCAAGGTCTGGCTTAATTCACATTGATACAGAACCATTTTACAGCCAATAGAATCTATCTGGCTGTAAAGCATCCACACAGTATGAGTCAGACGATATTACCCAAGCATCAGCAGTGATACCGAAGTGTGCTCGCACGGTGAAGGTGCCGTTCTATCAAACCTGCGGAGCAGCTGTTTAGTCAAAATAGCTACTCTGTAATACAACGCCATTTTGTGCAAAGAGTGCAGTCCATCAGAGAGACAGAAGGAGCGAAGATGCAATGCCATCTGCCAGTATAAAAAAACCTAATCGTTAAAGGCAATGAAATGAAACCCATCATTTCAGAAAGACTAGGCAAGGATGCTTTTTTGCGAGACCAATCTGCCATTGGACATTTAAGAGATCATTCACTGCACCAACCACAGCAAACTTGTGAAGCATCAAAGATACTTTTTTCCTGACCATTAGTAAATACAGTAATACAGTAAGTAAATACACTGAAGTACCAGAAACACTGGTTAATATTAGGTAGGTCCACCAGGGGATCTTGGAGGGAACCTTGCACAGTCCTCACATTGATGTTTGTTGAGGCCCCAGCATTGAATTCCGATGTTACTTGAGGCAGCGTTGCACATCTATCACGTGAAACGATTCTTGATTTTTGTAGTCACGGTACACCCTTGAAATGCTCATACAAAAATCCAAACTTTGCTCCTACTTCCAAAATTATATGTCCCATCTCATGAGCTCCAGCTATTAAACCACATTGGAATCGCAAAATCGTGATAATTTGCCATTGTTGTTGCTGAAACAACTCTAGAAGCTTCCATAGATGTCTAGCACTTTATATACACACTGCCGGACGCAACCAATGATGTGCATAGCTAGTGTAGTTATGTATTTTGCATAGGTTCCAGTACCAGTTTTTGATACTTCAGTGTATATTTCCATTTTCCAGTTTATGGCTGGGAGGCTGGTCCATGTTCTAGGTGAATACTAACATATACATTCAGAACCTGATGAACATTTCAACAATACAGGTCAGTCAATTAGTGCCTGACAGTACAGCAAAAATAAGTATTTTTTTCCCTTGAAGAAATACATCCTTTCTTTACATGATACACATCATGACCAAGTGCAGCCACTTAACTGAGGAGCAGTCTTAGTGTAGACACGTCGCATATGTTGACATTTGCCAATATGTTTATCCAGACTGACCTACAAATGAGTCCAACTCAGAAAACTTCATAGCTGGGCATGTGAGTGGTGGCTTAGCTCTTAAGGCCCTAGGTTACTCATTGCAAGGTTATGACATCAAATCCCAGCACTGCCAAGCTGCCACTTTTGCCCTTAAGCAAAGTGCTTAACCATCAGCTGCTCAGTTCAATTCTAAGTTGTATTAGATAAAAACCGCCAGTCCAGTGGCCTCCATTGTAGTCCTGGGATTTGAAATCAAAACCTTTGAGAATGATTATAGACTTTTAAATGCTAAATTTAATTAGACGAAATACGTCTGAAGAGATATTATATTATATTATTTGTAATTAATAGATAATTTAAATACACATATGTGTAGATGCACACATTCTTTCTTTTTTTTTCTTTCGGACTGGATGCAGGTAAAGTAGTCACACAAGTGGGAAAGATTCAAATCCTAAAGCAAAGACATCTTAATTAATATGAATGTCCAACACTGCAGTATATGTTTACAGAGGTCATTCATCCTTAGTGATTTCCTGGTCAGGGTCATGGTAGTTTTAGTTACGCTGCTAGTTTGTTTTATTTTGGGATGTAGAATTAGATTCATTATAAACTATCATGGACAGGTACAAACAAACAGTTGTGTACACGTCTCTATTTGGAACCAATGATGAACTAGAGTAATGTAGCTGAGGTTGAAGAACTGTCAGAGTCACAGTGGTGGTGTTTTCAGTATTTTCCTTTTTTTTTCAGGGGCATAGTGCTGGTTCATATTTAATAAAAAAAAAAGTCAATAAAAAATAAAAGACCCTTCTAGTTTAAATCATGCTACTTGATACATAGTGTATGATAGAATCATTGTGTTACACTCCTACTCAGTTTCTACCATCCCTTTCTTAGATAAATAAATAAATCCTAGGTTTTCACAAGGCCAATATGTTAAGGCTTGATGAACTGGTCCTCTGCTGTTTCCTATACGTGGCCTGTCCTGTGGGAGGCTTTAAGAACTACTGTCTCATCACTGTCTTTGCAGACTGGCTGGACACAGCAAAATGTATGCTGCTCTCTAAAACAGAAAACAAAAATTCCTGGAGGATATGATGTACCAGTTATTTCAGGGTTGTTGATTTTTTTTTTTTTTGCCCCATTCCTAAAGACAGAATGTAACACTGACTGTTAAGTGTAATGGGATTTGTTTTAGGTTATTTTTTGTCTATCTTGCCAGAAAGGAAGACATAAGTAGTAAAAATATATATAAATAGATTCCCCACTAGCATTCTTTTTGTACATTGCTGCTTTTGAAAACAGGGCTCTCTTCTTTTTTCTTCTGTTGGACTGCCTGATTTATGGTTCAAAGACAAGGAAAAAAGAGTATTTTGTATAAAGTTTTTTTTTTCTATGTGATTAAAAAGAGATGTACTGCAACTGGCTGTGTGTTGTTGTTTTTTCAGTGTCTTTTGAAAACAACTGTAGAGGGATGTGTATAGGTTCATACATTCAGAGTGTTTTAAAAGCTTTCTTTTCTTTTGCATTCTTTTTATACGGTTCTGTCTCTTTCTCTTCCGCACACAATCTGTACATTGGCTGTTCTCTCTTACACCAGCACTGCCACCAGCACACGCAATACAGAGCGATGACTGAGTCAGAGAATAAAAGATTTAAACTTGTTTTAAATTATTTATCATGGCCATGTCATGGAACACAGTGACACAATATTTGAAAAATGAAATGAAAAATCCTGTTGGGAAAAAAAACGAGGTAAATGGATATATAATAACCTGCATGTCGAGACACATTTAGAATTCATCTTTCATCTTCACATATTCATCTTCATCTGACACACACTATAGCTCTCTCTCTCTCACACACACACACACACACACATGCAGGGTTGTCTTATTATCCTTAAAGCAAACTTCCATTCACTTAATTATTACTGTTCCTAATTAATCCTATTCCTATGCTACGCGAACCTCACCCTCGGTAAGCAAAAGGAACAAATTCGTTTTTAAATAAAGGCTAACATTTGTGTATAGACTTAAAAACAGTTTTCCTTATGGGGTTGGGCTGAACATTCCCAGACATTCAAGATTATCAGATTTTTCTATTTTTTTTAGGGACATATGTTCCTCATCACTGTATATAAACAGGGCTCCCCTCCACACACTCACACACACACACACACACACACACACACATAGATTCAGTCTCTCTCGAGCTGCCACATGCCCATATTGTACACTGCCCTCACCATGTACACTCTCATTCCAATTTTGCTCTCATAGCTCCCTTAGCCGATTGCTGCATGCAGGGAGAGAGGGAGAGTGTGTGTGTGTGAGAGAGAGAGAGAGAGAGAGAGAGAGAGAGAGATGGAAGTCACAGTTGCTGTGGATGATGGCTAAAAACCAACACAGAACAAAAAAAAAACAGGCTTCGAATCACATCAAGCATCACTTTAGTCTGGTAAGAGCGATGTTTCTGTCTATCTGTGCACCTGGGCTCTCTCTGAACAGAAGGACAGAGAGAGAGAGAAAGAATTATTATTCTGAGTCAACAGCCTCCTGGTCCATAGGGAAATAATCTGCTGAAAAATAATTCTTTTAGTCGACACATTTGGCTGTACAGAAATGTGTTTCTCACCTCGGCACAGGAAAAGCTCGCATCATTGTTTCCACACAATCTCGCATATTTTAATGGCAGACTGCCTCATTCTTTGTCTCTAGTTTAGGCCCAAAGTGGTATACCTTCCTGTACGTAGCCATTGGAGTATGTAAATACCAAAAATGACTGATTAAAACGCATCTTTAGAGTGTAAATACGTATTCACAGCAATCATTCTTGCCTGATTTCTATCACCAAAACACACACACACACAGGCACACACACACACACTCGCAGACACTCATCTGGAACCTGTATACTCTTTCATCCACTGAGTGGATCTGTGGAGTCGGGTGTCAGTATGAGACGATGTGTCTGAAGGCAGAGTGTTCAACCATGCAGTCTGTGTAGCCTATATCCATCACTCGAGACTAAAGATACAAGAAGACCAACAAAAGGCATAACAAAAAAAAAAACTGCTGTAGTTGTATTAAAATCCCATGGTATGATGGGGTATGAACTTTACAACCATACTGGTTTTGGGTACCGCATGCTCTAGCCTTACACCGTCCATCATTCTTTACAAAGCAACATGGTACAGGTTAATATTTGCAGTAGATTAGTATTACAGCAATAAACAGCCCTATAGTCTTAAAGAAAGTACAAATACAGGAACAGGTTATGTCTTCCCAAATGGTTGGGTTGCCAGATTTAAAAAAAAAAAAAAAAGGTAATTCCATAGTCACAACATAAATGTATTTTTTATATCTCTGTGATATACTGGAAGACTAGAGACAAAAGAAAAGAGAGGCTGTAGCTAGTGATATCATGGTTAGAATGAGGAAACTAGGAGGGTACTAGAAGAATATTCGTAGAATAGAAACTGATGAGGAGAAAAGGTTTTGGCTTCAAGCTATTCTTGGTTTGAGGGAGGGAGCTTGGGAATTTAACAAGCAGAGTTTTGAACACTGGGAGTTTGCTGTAAGTTTACTTCGCTCATAACTAGCAAGCTAGTTAACTTTTCAATCACAAACACAAAAGCCATTTATTTATAGCAACATGTCGATTATCGACTTCTCAAGCCTCTTAACTGACTGTGTACCCTGATGCCTTTCCTTTATGGAATCATTTGTGGTGAAATGTACAATCCCAAAGCCTGCATGCTGCAAAAATGATCACCTTTCCAAAATAATAATAATAAGGAACAGATGTATTATGCGGTACATAATATGATTGGAGGGTGGCGCAGTGGATAGCGCTGTCGCCTCACAGCTAGAAGGTCCCGGGTTCGATCCCCGGGTGGGGCGACCTGGGAAATTTCTGTGTGGAGTTTGCATGTTCTCCCCGTGTTGGTAGGTGAATTGGTGATGGGACAATTGGCCCTTAGTGTGTGAATGCGAGTGTGAATGTGTGTGTGTATGAGCCCT
>JANCOA010000034.1:4141529-4154705 GCA_024363135.1 Leptodoras oyakawai
GATGGATTAGCGCCCTGTCTAGGGTTGGTTCCTGCCCTTGCGCTCAGAGTTGCCGGCTGGGCACCGGCTCCCCCGTGGCCCCGTGACTGGGAATAAGCGGTACAGAAAATGAATGAATGAATGAATATTTTTATGTATTAGAGCACTGTGGTTTGCTCTGGAAGGAAGTGTTTGTGTTTCCACTTCACAGTGTTTCCACTTCTTGTCATTTACAGTGTTAAACATGAGCACTTCAGCACAGCTGACGTTCCCCTTGCCTGCTGATTTCACCCCTCCGTGTGTGCCAGACGCCCTCTCCCCCATCGCTTACTTCCCGTATTTCCACCGCACCTACCTGGCCGTGGCTGCAGCCCTCAATGGAGGCAACGTTCTGGCTACATTTGTAGGAATGCTGACTTCTTGGATGAAGGAATTTGGTAACTATATATTTAATTCTACACTCATTTACCTTGCCTTGCTCTGTCCTACTGCCCATACTGTAGCTTGCGTGTACGTACTGGAACATGAATTTTATAATGAGTAATGTTTCTGGTCAGGGTTGCAGTGTGAGAGTTTCTACCAGACACAAGACCATATCTTTGTTGGTGTGATTTACCAAAACTGTGCTGTGTTCATATTCTTCTTCTTCGTTGCTCAGGAGTGGAGATCAGTGATTCAGATGTGTACTCCAAGATGACTGAGTGTGCCCTAAGCCAACCCAGCACCGACCTCCGTGTGACCCCGACCCTGCTCAGAGAGCGGCACGACCCCAGCAGCCTCGCTGTCGTGTCCCATATCTCCCCAGCCAACCTCTCATTGGCACACGTCACTCGTGCCGTTTGTGCAGGAATCGTAGCTAACCTAGCTGCCATGATGCCGCCTGACGTCCTCTTGGCTGCCGGAGTGAAACGGATTATGGGTAGCGGGAGTGCTCTTACCCGGAACGAAGCCTTGAGGCAGGAAGTAGAGCGAGCCTTCCCTTTCCCTGTTGTCTACGGGAAAGACGTGGACTCAGCAGTCGGAGTAGCAATGGTTTTTAATGACACGCTGTTAGGAAACAACCGACTTTAGAGATAGCCGCACTACTTAGCGTGCATTACAAAGACACACTGCTGATTCGTTTCTTGAATTCTGTGTGACCTTAAAATCCATTAGCACGTACTTTATATTTTAGATTCACAATAAAATCCCTGGTCACGCAAGTCCATTTGGGTTGCATTTATACTTCTAGTATTAATTAAATGAAGGGGATTTAACAAGATGTCTTATTATTGCTAATGTAATTACTAATTATTATTATTAATCTAATTTATTATTGATTGATATAATAATTTATTATTCATTTTTGTTCATTTATTACCATTTGTGTGTCATCTGTAATGGCAGAGCAGATCAAGTTGCTTTTCACCTTTAACACAAAAGAATCATTTGTAAATATTTTTTTTTCCAAGCAGAAATAAAACAATGTTTTGTATGTATGTATGAATTTGTGTTATATGAAAATTCCTGTGAGCCTAAAAATCAATCCGAAATAAGACTGTGGGTCTCTCTGGGATTCTCTTACATCAGGAATGGACCCGGAAGTCACACATACACTCAGAATGCCCAAAATACAACTAAACAGCAAATACAAAAACAATGCAATTTCAATGTACTGTCTAATCATATTACAGAGCCGAGCAGATCAGGGTTGTTTTGGTGTAGGGAGATCTGTCCTAAAATGAGACGGATATATGAACTAAGACTATAAACCATAGAGATCACGCAGGACACATTTGTGCTGGTGGGTTAAGATCATATGAACAGCTGCAGTGGTAAGAAAATGCAAACACAGATTATTCATTCATTCATCATTCATCTTCTTGGCCGTTTATTCCTTTTCAGGGTCACGTGGGAGCCGGTGCCTAGCCGGCCACATAGGGTGCAAGGCAGGAACAACCCTAGACAGGGGTGCCAATCCATCGTAGGGCACACACACTCGCTCACACACATACACTAGGGCCACTTTAGAGACGCCAATCAACCTAACGTGCATGTCTTTGGACTGTGGGAGGAAACCGGAGTACCCGGAGAAAACCCACACGGACATGGGGAGGTTAGATTAGTAGGAGCTAAACAATACAAAAAAAACCCACTGCTACATGAGTACATGAGACTAGTCCTTAAGTCAGTTTTTTCAGTGCAGAAACAGATTCTTATCATATCAACTCTAAATAAATACCGGCTATAATATTTCAGATAATGTAACCAATGCCTTGACTTGACATCTTGACATAACCCACTACTTGCAAATCATTTCCTCTTTTGCTACTTGATCATCACCATGACTGAGCTTCCTTCCTTAAGTAAAGCATGCAAAAGAATCTTTTCTGTATACGTGCTTTCTATAATACCTTACATCAAAATATATGTTGTTCATATTGCACAGTTTTCAGTTACTTAGTTTCATTAGTGCATTTTTTTTTATCTCCAAACTACATGAAGTAAATGTTGGTTCTTGAATATTGTGTGTGTATGGGTGTGTATGCCTCTATCATGCATACAGACGTGGGAAGGGGTGGGATATATGATGCAGCAAGTGGCAGGAAGCAGGAATAATGGGCAAGTGCAAGTATCGGAGTGATTCTGATAAGGGCCTAATAGTGATGCACAGGCCACTGGGTCACAGCACCTCCTAAACAACAGGTATGCAGTGTTACCAGTATGCAGTGGTTAGTATGTACAAAAAGTGGTCAAAGGACGGAGAACTGGTCTGGACAGCCTGTCTGGAACAATTCCACAGTTTGGACATAAGCAGACATGATCAGCTAATCCTAACTCTTATCATAGGCCCCCTAAATAAATACACTAAATGTATGTATGTATGTATCTATCTATCCATCTATCAATCTTTCTTTCTCTCCGTCTCTCTCTCTCTCTCAGTCGCACTACATATGTGCACGTAATCACTTCCTGTTTCGCTGCTTTTTATAAGCAAGTGGAAGACTGAACTGACTTCCTAAGTAAGTGATGCTGTCTTACAGGGTAAGGTGCTAGAGCGGTGCTAGATGTTTTAGTGAATGATTGGTATGTATCAATTCCTCATATTATTATACTTGCTAAATATTTCAATGCCTTCAATTAGTAGTATCTTCACTTCTCTCTTTAATAATGTGGTTTTATTTATTTATTTTTTGTCTCTCATGTCAATAGCAGCCCAGCTTTCATTTGACAACCTTGATGAGACAGAGTTCAAACAATGTTCCTGGAATATGTGATGTAATTGAATCATATTGTTATAAACTCATCACTGCCATCGATTAAGTTCTTCTTTTAAACTAATAATAATCAGCAATAATCTGCAAACCAAATGCTCTTTTGATTATGAAACCATTGCCACGCCACAACGATGTGATCGCTTTAGAGTCAATCAATAACACAATATGAAATAGTACAGAAATGTGGTTAGCATGCCTGCAGCCCGAGTCCATCCGCCCTTCTCTCACTTCCCTGCTCTTTGCTGATATACGCCTTTTGGTTTCTGCGATGGTTTCATTTTTGCAGTTTTTCACTAGAAGGAGATACCGCATGCTCGTGGCAAATGTTGGTAATAATTTGGCAGACACTTTTATTTAAAGCAAGCAACTTACAGGTGAAACAGAATGCAATGATATATCTATAAGGGTTGTTTTAGACCTCAACCTCTCAACTGCCATCATTAAAACACCAGCAGAGGAAATATCTGTTGGAAGAATAGTGTTCGGTGCTGCAGTGCAACTCTGGAAACGTGTAGAATGCAAGATGAAACTGTTCAGGCAGCATGTGGTGACACAACCCCTTTAATTTTACCATTTGTGCCAAAGTTAAAGTGTTCTAATAATATAGAAAGAGTACACATCTGTGCTGAGGGGTTAATATTACATGGACGACTACTGTATTAGGAAAATGTAATCGCAGTTAGAATTTAAGGGTTGAGACTCAAGAATTCACACTTGCTTCTCTTTTTCTCCCACATTTCCCTTTCCCCTTTTATACTATTAAATATGCAACACTTTTCAGTGCAAAGTATTGACCCCCTAACCTTTTGTGTGTTTCCTGTTTTCTTGTATTGCAACCCAGAATTAAAACTTATTTCTATTTTAAGTCTATGTAGTGGACCTAACAAAATTAGGTGAAGTGGAATGGAAAAAGAAAAGAAATGTTATGAGAGTATATGCATGAACTGTCTTTGCTTTAAACCCCCTAAATAAGGGCTAGTCTACCCAGTTAGCTTCATTAGATAGATAGAAATTAAACTCCATGAGCTCAGGATCAAACCCAACTATTCATAAGAACTTAACTCAACTAAGATCATACGATAAAATTAGAAAAGAAGATTCAACCAGCTCCATAGCTTTATAATATATTCTAATATAGCAAACTTTTCTGAATTTTCTGGACTGTAACCCATAAACTGGAGTAAATCTGATAAGATTGTATTAAATAGGTAACTGTATTACTGCTTTTATGTTTAGCTTGCTTACTCAGTCATATTAGCTTTATTGGTATAATGTGTAATTTTTTTTCCAGCAGCCCTGTTATTTCAAAATAACAACTATTATCAGATTTATTTCAGTTTTTATCTACTATATCAGATTTTCAGTGGGGTTACATAGTTTTTTGCTTATTCCTCCTGACAGAACTGGTGCAACTGCCTCCTTGCTCAGACACACCTTTACAGTTCAGTCCACATATTTTATATAGGATTCAGGTCCATCCATACTGTTGTCTTTATACCATTTTGATTACAATTTCTAGAAGACAAGTTGTGACCAAGTTTGAACTTTTTAGCTTATTTCTTGTGGTGTTGGTTCACCATTCCTAAGCCCCCTTTGAGTTCATTTGTGCCTCTTTCTTCAACAATGCCATGCTGCTAACCACAAACCAAACTTGGTTTGTGTCAGTTGCTTTAATTATCCCGTGGTATGAATGACAGAAAGGCGCGTTTACTAAAGGTAAACCCTTTTACAGCCACAGGTGCACTCCCAATTAACTCCTAATTATTACCACTGGCCAATCAGAAGCATCTAAACTTAATTAATTTCTGGAATCTTCCAGACTGCTTACAAACGGTCAGCTTGGTGTACACAAACATTAAACCACCTGGAATTCAGAAATAAAATTAATTCATCTTTAATCGATTGTTTTAAAAAATTACCTCTCATATGAACAATGTAAATCCCTTAATTAACTAGCCAAAAGAGTTCTAAACTTTCAGACTAAAATATGTAACTCTAAATGACATGATATACGAGTCTCTATCTATAGACTATATCGATAATTTATTACTGACTTAACATTTCTAATATTCCCCCTCTCTTTCCCCAGAGCTTTAACACTGGAAAGGAACGATAAAGAACGAGTTGAGAAGTATGTCGACCTTTCATTTGGCGATAGATGACAGGACAGAGGAGGAGCTGGCAAAGGCAAAAGCAAAGAGAAAACAAAGAAAATGTTTTTGTTTGGGAAAGGCCGAGCCACCAATGGACACTGAGCATTCAGAGGACCATGGTGATATCGCTCCCAGCATCGGAATCAGATCCGATTTTTCTGAGTGAGTAAAAGACCTGTGATTAATATGTACCTACAGTAGTCCTGTACTATTCCACCTTTTTAGTACCCAAGACAACAAAATATCCATACTGCCAGAGCCATCGTTAGGACAGGAGTTAATAGTTCTTCCTTACAAGGAATCTAACAACTAGACAGCTAAGAAGGAAAATAGAAAGATATAAAAAGATAAAAAGATTTTCCAAAGAATGGATTGGGAAAAATGTTTCTTGAAGTAAAAAAGTTGATCTGAAGAGACTCCAAGCTCACAAATAAACAATGAATATCTGATCGACCCCTGGCTCCTGGCTCACCCTGATAAACTGTTAACAACGTTCACACTACATACATTTTCCATAGTTGTTTGAACGTCTTTCTTAGCGGACTGCATGCAATTTGAAGTGCTAATCAAAAATAAAATAAATCATTTTGTAAAATATGTGTAGGAAGACATAACACAGAGGTCTTCAAGTTTATTCACAAAAGTGCAGTAGGACTGCATGCTTTCATTCTAACAAATCAGGAGCCACACCCAGTTACACTTGTTTAATCCTTTCATCTTAGCCTAAAGTTTTTAATAGAAACAATAAAAGAAGCAATAAAAGGATACAGCACACTGGCCTTTTGCAGATAAGACTCTGCAGACTCGAAGTCTCCTTAAATAACCTAAACTGTGGCCATACAGTTGGAAGCACATGCTTGTGTAGGATGTCTCTGTATGCTGTAGCATTTCCCTTCACTGGAAGTAAGCAGCCCTTAAAGCTTTCAGCATGACAATGCACCTGTGCACAACGCAAGGTCCGTGAAGATATGGTTTGCCAAAGTTAGAGTGGAAGAACTTGAGTGGTTTCCAGAGCCCTGACCTCAACCCCTTGTAGGTTTGTGAACACCTCTGGGACAGCACCTTAGGATGATCAAAGAGCACATGTGGATGTGATGATCAGGTGTCCATGAACATTTGACCATATAATTGATCTGCCTTGGTTTCATACTGATCTTGCATGGTACAAATCTATAACTGGATGCTGCTCAGGTAGAGACATAGCTGCCTATTCCTTTAGGGTGCTCTTTATCCTTAGTTCATGCATAAGCATCTTACAAAACTCTTGTATTTATCTATCTAGATGATGGGTTTCAGTAAAATGTACAATTTAAAGAAAATTAGATATGGTGTGGGTCATAAGCAATACATCGCTTACTAAGAAATAAACAGGAGCATGAAGAGTTTGTGTTCATCTCTCCACAGTAAAATACAAGGGAAAACAGCTGCAGCAAGACAGAGCAACAAGTTTGACCTCAAGAGGCTTTTCGATGCCGTGTCCAGTGGAGATGATAGTAAGCTGGAGGGCCTGGAGGACTATCTGTGTACCACAAGACAGAAACTGACGAGCCCTGTTTGTAAGAGCTTTGTGTAAATGTCTACACATCTACCCACAGGATCAGCACCAGGCCTCTTAGCATTGTGTGTATTAATACATCATACAGGATTATAGTAATAATACTATTATTATTCCCCCTGTCCATTAGATCTGCCCAATGGGAAGACAATCCTGATGAAGGCTCTGCTAAACCTTAAAAATGGAGAGAACAAAACAGTGGAGTACTTGCTGGACATTGCAGAGAAAAATAATTATCTTAAAGAATTAATGGACACAGAATGCACAGACAGCAAATATAAAGGTGTGAATATTTGACCTATTGTTCTTTTCTGAACAAATATTACAGAATTTAATGGTTCTACATACCACATAGTAGGTATATCATTATTAAACTATACTCATGTTACTCATATGTGTTGAGAAAGATCCATGATCTAAATAATATCTGGTTGGGGGTAGTCCTAATAGTCATTTCCCCCTAAATTAGCCAGAAGAAAAGGGAACAGATGGTCGCATTCCGACGTAGCAACATATTGTATACCTACATAGAGCTCCTATGTAGTAGCTTTAGCTGATAAGGGTGTATATAAAAGACAAAACCCATGCCAATGGGTGTATATACACACACAACCTTCCTTCATGCTGCCATTACTGCCTATACTGGGATGTTGCAAGGATTTCTTCCCAATAAATCGCAACAAGATTAGTGAGGCACTGGTCACATATGTGTCTCCAGTTCATGCCGAAAGGTCTTGGTGAGGTTGAAATTTACATTTACAAGAAGGTTTAATTATTAATGTTAATATCCAAAGCTAGTGTTGGCAGACCTGAATTCAAGCTACTTTGAGCTGTTATACTGCTGTATATGTTACAGGGGGCCTGTTAAATAAAATAGCTAATTATAAAAGGGGAAATAAAGGTATATAAATTTTAACCAAGAAGGAGAGAAGGAGGAAGAAAAGAAAATGTTTATTTATATTATATTTTGTTCTTTTGATCGCGTTGTGCAAAAGTGTGACAACGGGAATCGAACCCGGGTCGTCAGCATGAAGGGCATCAGAGTTACCGCTCAGCTAATCGGACATGTGCAAACTAGCGACAGGGAAGAAGCTCAAATGTTATGAGCGACCTTTCAGCCTCAAACAAATGAGAATTTGTGAATGAACGCTGGGGGGAAAGGGATGAATGAAAACAACGTAACCAGGAAATTAAAGAGCGCGGCTCCTAATGGAAACCGTGAAGGCGCTGAGAGCGCGAAGATAAACTGAAACTGACTCCGCAGCGTTTTAAATAAAGACACTGCAGAGCAGCAGAGAGCTCAGATTAATATGCAGGGAAGAGAGAGGAAAGAATCCCATACAGACCACAGAAGTGAAATCAATTAATGAAGAAAGACGCTGCAGAGAGCAGACGTCTCAGATTAATAGACAGAAGAGATAAACTGAGAGCCTACTAGATTACCTCGGACCGAAGTCCTACCCCGTGGTCTCTCCTCTACAAAAGAGAGACCGATACCTCACGCCGGAGCGCTACATTACCAGAAAAATGGTCGAAAGGAGCGACGAGTGCACCGGCACAAGGAGCTCTTTAAATAAGCCAAGGCACCGGTGTGTCTCGTTGTGCCAAATTGCCCCGGGGTCTGCTGGGAGCTGGAGTTCTCCTCTGACAGGAGAACTACACTGCCGAGGCCCCCTAGTGTCAGACTGCGGTACAGCACGACCCCTAACAGTACTGTATACTACCTAAAAAATTTAAACGAAGTACAAGAAATCAGGGTTTTCTGGAGCCTTGTGAAGTTCTTTCACACCAGATGAGCAGGAGTTTGTGGTGTCTGAATGAGCATGTTGGAAGAATGCTATCTTTATCCTCTTTCAGGTGCTAGAATTTACGCAATAGTTAAACAGTTACAATGATGTTTTGTGTTTTGGGTGCAGGACAGACAGCTCTTCATATAGCCATTGAGAGGAGAAACAAGCATTATGTTGAGCTGCTCATACAGAAAGGGGCGAATGTCAAAGCAAAAGCCTGTGGGACATTCTTCCAGCCACTTAGTAAAGAATGTTTTTACTTTGGTAAGTGTTGGATGGACGTGGTGTTTTATTTGTTGAGGTACACAATCCTTTCTGTAACAGAAATGTTAAGTAAAAGAGCATAAAACATATATTGTTCTTTGTTTTACTATACCATTTCCCACAGGGGAGTTTCCACTGTCTCTGGCAGCATGTACTAATCAGAAAGACATAGTGGACCTGCTGATGGATAAAGCAGATGTAAGGTGGAAGGACTCTCTGGGCAACACGGTCCTCCACGCTCTTGTAATGGTGGATGATAAGGAATCTAAAAATACAGACTTCATCATTTCCATGTACGACCACATTCTTATCAAAGATGCTGTTAAGAATCCCCATGAGAAGAAGCTGGAGAACATCAAGAACAATCAGGGACTTACTTCCATCAAGCTGGCTGCAAAGCTAGGAAAGATTGGGGTAAGAGTGTATCAGTACCCCAAATGGTACTATAAATGCTAAATGATGAGTGACCTGATATTAAAGCGTCCCAGCTTAAATGTGGTGGGTTTGGTCAGTCATCTAAATTTATGAACATTTTCAATTACAGCATTTAGCACTGAGAATCTTATAGATGTGAAACTAGATGGGAGTAGACAGATAGAACAGACAGAAGGAGTGAGCAACCAGACCCTGCCCCAATCGATCTTTCCAATACCGTTTACACATCTAGGTAGAATATAATATAAAATAAATGCAGAGCTATTGCAGGTAATCAGAAATTTTCCCAATATTTGTATTTTGGTTCCACCAACAGGGAGATTTTTTATTCATTTTATCTGTGTAGGTAGCAGGAAGCAAGAACACTGGCAAGTCGTGGCCCTGGCCTGAGAAACACTGATTTGTTTTAGTTTAGTCTAGCACTCAATTAATTTGACTTGATGTTATTTCCTTATGGTAGCCAATGAGATCAGCTCTTTGCATAATTTTATCATTTGCACTGCTGCTATATGATTGGCTGAAGGAATACTGACATACATAAGCAGGTGTACAGTAGTTCCTAATAAAGATTACATTGACATTAAAAAATTTACAGTGCATGACATGAAAAAAACGTACTAAATGAAAATGTTTTTCTTTCTTTATTCCTCCAGCTGCTTGAACACATTCTGCATCGTGAGTTTCAGCAGGAAAGCTGCAGGCATCTGTCCCGAAAGTTCACAGAGTGGGCATATGGCCCAGTGTCCAGCTCACTATATGACCTGGACTCTGTTGACACCTACGAGCCAAACTCTGTCCTAGAGCTGGTTGTTTATGGCCCAGAGATACCTGTAAGAGAAATATTTTCTGCAGAAATTCTAGTAATAAATCAATGTTCTGCATTGAATTATGTGAAATTACTATTACAATCTTTTTTTTAATGCAGAATATGCACTTGCATTTTTCTTATGTATGCATTCTTCCTGATTGGCTGATAATTTGCTTATAAACGATGTAGCTTTTATACTCAAACCAATTACAGTTAGATTATGTTTTAAATGCAGATACACACCGACATTGTTGTTCCTTGTTTCAGAATCGTCTGGAGATGCTCCAGATTGAGCCACTTAATAAACTGCTGGAAGACAAATGGAACCGATTTGGCAAATGGATATTCCTCTTCAAGTTTATTGCTTATATCATATATCTCATCATCTTCACAGCTGTTTCTTATCACCGTGAAGAAGAAACAGTGGGTTCAGGCCATAGCGAGTTACTATATAGTAGATTTAGATACAGTATGTTTTCCTATACACTTCCCCACTGCATGGGGTTTCATTTTATCCAGGGGAATAAATAGCTAAGCTTAGTAAGCAAAACAACCCATTGCTATTAACTGATCATCATTTTATTTGTCAATCTAGCCCCTGTTTCCAGTCAGGAAAGAACCTATCAGCCAACACCTGCTTGCTGGTCAAGTTGTCATGGCTGTTGGATCACTATACTTCTTCATTAGTGTGGTATGTATCATTTCCTTAAGTTCAAAAAATTTCATATTAATTATAATCGAACTATACCTTATGCCCTCTTGTAGGTGATGGATATATATAAAAAGCAGCCAAGTGTGCAGACACTACTGGTAGATGGCTATTCTGACCTGCTTTTGTGAGTGTTTTATTAAAAAAAAAATATTTATATGCAGTATATGATGTATATTAACAGATAGTAACTGGCAGATCACTGTAAATGTTTCCAGTAAATTAGGACTTCTTATATTAAAGGTATAGGGTTTATGAGGATCTAGTGACAAGTGGAATAGGATATTCAAAATTAGGTTTTTATTAGTGTATATGTACCTGGAACTTCAAATTGTTACTTTATGAATCAGCTGCTATAGAAGCAATACATTATTAGAATGTTACATGACATTATATACAGATACAGAATATTAGAGTACTGGCCAGTTACATGCCCCATATTTTTAAACAATCTGTATGTCTTCTGGTGCTGTAGTTTATTACAGGCTGTGCTCTTTATGATTTGTGCGGGGCTGTACATCCTTGGGATGCAGGAATATCTTGCCTTCCTGGTGCTCAGTGTGGCTCTGTGCTGGGTTAATTTGCTCTACTTCTCCAGAGGAAGTCAAACCATGGGCATCTACAACATCATGATTCAGAGGGTGACTGACATTTTTCTTTGCTGAAGTTAACATTCACGTAGTAAAGCTTTTGACTGTCGTGCTCAGATAGTAAATGCTTCATTGCACCAATTGATCAGATTCACACACCACTGTGAAATGATATAAAGAACGTATGGAAATGTAACTTTGAAAATAGAGCTTTTTTTGGATTTCCCCACAAATTTCTTCCTTTGGGATTTCTCCCATGTCACAGCATGGCTGCCAGTCAGGGAGGGCAAGGTTATTATGTGTTTCCTCCAAGACACATGATGCCAATCACCTCTTATTTTCGAGGTGCTGCTCATGCAACATCCATGAGTGGTGTAATACACTTGGAGAAAAGTGCTCCCACCCACCTTCTGTATAAATGAGTTCACAGATGCCTGTGATTGGCTAGCGTCACTCAAATTGTCATGGGAGAGATTGTATGCTGCCCCTCCCATCCTGAGTCAATTTGCTCTCAGCTCTGGGCCTCAGGCCGCTATGGCATCATCTGCTTAAGTCAAGTTCTTAGAGAGGTGCCTACAGCAGAGTCACTTTTATCCCATAACTGAAGTGCCACACAAGCACTGGCTGGAAAAGATTCTAAACTTTAAATGTGACTACTTACAAGTGGGCTACATTTCAACCAGAATACACTTACCATGTGCCTTATGAGCGTAATTCAGACAAATGTACCTTACTGATATTTTGATACAAGGTCTGTCAAGGGTATATCTAAGACACATAGATGTATCCTTGATGGTACCAGCCCAGCAACAAAGAAATACATCGATTTATATCTTTATTTCTGAGACAAATATTACACTCACTTCAAACATAACCACAAACATAAAGACTTCACCCTGTGTGAGTATCTATGCATGATGTCATAGATATGCCCTTACAGAAGTATACTGATTTGAAAACAAAATTACACTGCCTCCAAGGGATGCATATGTGCTAGTACAAGGCATTTCCACTTTACATTATTGAGGTTATAAGGTTAAGTCTACATATCCTGACTCCTCTCATTCTGTTTATTAGATATTCCTTGGTGACATCTTGCGCTTCCTCTTTGTCTACATGGTGTACCTGTTTGGATTTTCAGCAGGTACCATTTGCTATTAATCAACACTCTCTCTAATACTCTATAACCAGGTTATTCCAGTCATTAAAGCACTTCCTTTTCTGTGCTCTCTAAACAGCTGTGGTGACTCTACTCAAACAGCACAAGGATGAAACACTTTTGGACACAGACATTCAAAATGTCACAGGCATCTGCAAAGACACCTTTAAAACCATGTCATGCACTACTCTGGAGCTGTTTAAGTTCACTATAGGCATGGGCAACCTGGAGTTCACGGAGGAGTACGAGTATCAACATATATTTTATGTGCTGCTCATATCCTACATTGTGCTCACGTACATTCTACTGCTGAACATGTTGATTGCTGCGATGAGCAAGACTGTCGACGACATGTCTGAGGACAGCACCAACATCTGGAAACTACAGGTACATACGTAGAGTATATATACAGTACAGGCCAAAAGTTTGGACACACCTTCTCATTCAATGCGTTTTCTTTATTTTCATGACTATTTA
>JANCOA010000034.1:4165738-4183331 GCA_024363135.1 Leptodoras oyakawai
TCTACAATGTAAATAGTCATGAAAATAAAGAAAACGCATTGAATGAGAAGGTGTGTCCAAACTTTTGGCCTGTACTGCATGTCTCTCCAAAATACAAATATCAATGCTACCTTCACATATATGCAGATCACCCATACACCCTGACTAAAACAACACAGGCACAATGTTTTTGAGAAAAGAACAATGATATAAAAGGAAAATTTTACAATTTATAGATTAATTTATTATTTGTCCTTATTATTATATCCTTATATTATTTCCTTGTGTTGTGCAGAAGTCAGTTTACTACACAGGTTACTTCACAGCTTTAATAAGGAAGCTGGAAAATACTGTAACAGCTGGTTAATTTGGTCAACCGGATTGATCCGCAGTTTTGGCAGCTGGTAACTGGAATAACTTTGATTATAGCATGTTACCAAATGTTCATAATTAATTCTGGTCTGTGGCTGTAAATGATGGAACCTCAATAATACAACTTGCCAGTGAACCCCCTCATCACGGTAATTGAAGTTTGAGTTCAATATTAATAGCTGTAGTCTTATTCTTCCTCCAGTAAATATTGCTATTCATTATGTGATTTACTTCAGTTCATTTTTTTGTAACTACATTAGTCAAAGTGTACTGGATACTGTGGAACTGACTACACAGGTAGGGTCCTGGAGTGGATGGGATTCTCAAGGGTCCCTAGTATACATACTGTTTTAAATATTTTTCAAAGAGAGAGTGCACCTGCAAACAGCCCAGTAATTAGTGTCACACACGTGCATGCAATTCTGTTACGGTCCTGCTGTTAAGCTCAGTTTGGGGGTTTTTTTTTTGTATCGCTAGCACTTGCTTTTGCATGTATAATTGACTTTTCACCATATTTGGAAGGGGGGTGTGTATGCCTGGTCGATATTATTCACACTGAGCTTCACCCGGCTGTCCCACTGTGTCCTTTTTTTATGCAATTCCCATTTCCATTCGCTTCAGACGGCTCAGATATGCCCCGACATGGACCTTTTCTGAGCTGCCCCAGTCTGCGCCATTTCCTGCTGCCATGAGCCTATGATTTACGGCCCTATTGACTCAAATCGACGCAGTTCATCCATTTGTACGCCAGCTGTCGTGGTGCATGAGGAAGCAAGGCTAAAAGTAGCCTGCTGAAGAGAGAGAGAGAGAGAGAGAGAGAGAGAGAGAGAGAGAGAGAGAGACTGTTTCCCCTCCACCCTAGTCATTTGAATTTAGTGTGTTTTTCAGACCTCCATTACAAAATTAAATGGACTATGACTAACAACTCTTAAATTTCATGATATTTCAGGGAATATATGGTTTAGGCACCATTTTATACCACAGCACTGTTAAATTCTCCAATCTAATCGGTCAGAAGGGGTTGAATATGAACTTACATGGTGAAGGAGATTTAATGTTTAATGTTTCTTTAATGTTTATGGATTCTCCAGTGTCGGTATCAGCACTATGTAACAGTTCAGACTTCATGATTGAGGATTTTATTCAATACTTTACAAACTGAATCTGTTTGTAGCTGCTACACAATATGTGGTAAGACGAAGCTTTGTGGACAATCCACAACAATAAATGTAACTATGGACTGATATATAAAAAAAAAAGTTATGATTCTCATTTATAAATTAAAATGTAATTGGAGGCACATTGCTGGAATAAAACACTTCAAGGCATGCTGGTACGGGAAAAGAATAAATGTATTGTTGTTCTGTTTTTAAACATACCTTTAGTAATCTTTGCCTAATGACTTGGAAGTAACCCAGCCTCAGCTTGAATTATTAAGTCCTTTATTACTTTTTTTTACTAGAATTACAAACATGCCCCCACCCCCTTTTTTTTTTAAGAAAACATGTTTTTATGAAAAGCCCTCAAGAAGGAAAAATGATGAGAATTCAACAAGTGCTGAAAAATTACTAGAAAGCAGCCTTTGCGGTTTGTAAATGAGCTGTAAAGAAACACAGTTACTGATGTGGTTAATACAGAATGTATGAATCATCTCCCTCATTTTTTCTACCTACACAAAAGTAAGCAAATTCCCCACTGAAATAACATCTAGTGTTGATTTTAGGGCAGCTAGACACTTCTGATTATCATCTAAGGACTTCCTGTCTGCCTCCTATACTCATAATCCTTATGAATGTCTTTTATAGTATCACTAATAAGAACCCACAGCTGCTTAAACACAGCGCCTGAGCCTTACAGTAATCATGCTCATTTCCCACTGTTTTCTCAGTGCATGGAATCATGGGATTTTGTGCATCAGAGCCACAAGTCAGCTCATATTATAAGAAAAAAAAAGTGTATTTCAAAGCCATATGCAGAATTTGGTCAAGAGCAGAATCACATTTCCTGCACAGGTGCCGTCTGGGACGTGGCTTGACAAAACAAAAAGCAAGGAGACCACACACAGACCAAACTACAAACGTTCAACCTACACAGAGAAACCAAAGTGGCTTATTATAAGAAGGAGAATCCAGATTTCAAAGCATAAATTAGAACTTTATTTTATTATTACAATATTACAAAAAGAGTAGCACAACTCTCCACACACACTCTGTAGTTTTTCGCTCATTCACTCAACAGCCACAGAGTGACAGATATGAGAAAGTCTTCTAGACTCTTCATTTCACAGCTATAGCAAAAAAACAAAAAAAAAAAAAAGGAAAAAAAATTTAAATAACGAAAAAAATCAAGTTTATAATTATAAATAGTCACAAATTGCAAAACCGAAGCTTTCAAACTTGGAATAAAAAGATTTTTTTTTGTTACAGCCCAGAACTACACATAGCTATAAAACATAATTACAATAAAATATTATTCTTTTTTCTTTGTTTTTGTTGCAAAGTAATCCTAAGGAATTGCTTTTCTATTCAACAAAAGCTTTAGTTAATAAAAATAAACAAGGAAAAAATTGCTGTTCCTTTATAGTCTTTTTGAAATCGTTTTCATAATTATCAGTATTATAGGTTTCATAATAACCATGCTTGTTTTCAAAGGAAAGTCCAAGGACCAAATACTTAAGGCTTTATAAGGGCTGTTCCAGAGGGAGGCAAGCAGAGAGTGGGTGATGGTGAATCCACCAACCAACCAACCAACCAATACACACACACACACACACACAACCAGACACCCATCACTCACTCACACTTACTCGCTCAGCCACTAAAACCATCCCCACGCAAACCATCCAACATTCACACAGTCATTACACTTCTTAAAAGTTACAGTAGTATAGCAGATTAGCCAGTGTACAATAAAATAATTCATCTGCTGTTTCACCTTTGACTTAAAGTCCTCCTTGATTTACCCACAAGCGATCTTGCAAGTGATCAATTTGGTCTATTCAAGCACATGTCATTAGAGCATCAGTAGCAACTCCTAAACTGAAGTTATTTCAACAGATAACATGAGAAAATGTAGGATCAAATAATCTCAATTTTGGTTTGTAGTTAGTCTCTAAATGATATTAGTAACAATCCAATACACAATACACAATCTTCTCCAGTAGTAAGTTTAGTCCTGCTAACTTTATTACAAACCAGCTAACAAAAGAAGAGCCCATCTCTATGATTCAAGTACATTTTCATATCTTAAGAAAATGAAGCAGAAGTACAATGGCACCCCTTGAAGCTCAATATCTTCTTGCAGGATTTTTTTTTTCTTTTAATTCAGCCCACATTGGCTTCTTAAGAAACTCCACAATCATGCTGCCTACAGTATTAATCTAAATGAGTTAAGACATCAGTTAAGCCACCTGATTTGTCGCAGCACTTTTGACTGTAATAGAAACATAAACGATGCTTCTGTCGTTTTAAGCCGAGCCAGATTAACTGGCGTGATATGCGACTGGTAGAACTTCACTGATATATTTTATCCAGTCGAAACTGTGTTGTCATCTACAACTTAGCATCCCATTCACAGATTAATAAATTAATGTAGAGAAGACGATGAAGCCCTCTGAAGAAGATCTATATTGTCTTGTCTTGAAACATTTTGTGAGCAATCTGGAGAAACCAAGCAGACACAGGCCAGATCCAGAAATAAAAAAAAGAGAAAATATCTTCCTGAACAGTGCATTACTAAAGTTATGCAATTTACAGCTGAACCCTTAACCCCTGGCAAGAAACAGAGTTGTCTATAAATGATGTTAGAAGGACATTGTTTCACCTTTCAGACTGTTTTCTCTGTCTAGAAGACGCATCACACAGTGATCTGGGGAAAACAAAGTGAAAACAATAACCAAATGTAAATGGGCTTTAAAAAAAATCCTTAAAAAATTGATCACTTGCAAGAATGTTGATTAAAAGGAAAAAAGAACAATAAAAAAAACAATAGTGAAAACACTGCTTCTGTTAAATGTGTTTCAGTTTTCGGTGTCTGAATTGTTAATGTGAACTGCTGTGTTGTAATTCTTTTCCTCCTATTAAGTAATTTTAAGACAGAGAGCAGAGTAGATGATCTTGAGTGGCTATCTGAAATGGACAGAGGTGGTAAGCAGAGCCTGTGTCTGAGCTTATCTGTACCCTGGATGCTGGCCATGAGCCATAGGGGGGGGCCTGGGCATCTTCCCTATCAGGCCCAGATTTTGATCTCGGAAGCAGGGCGTCTGGAAGTCCCCTCCCATGTAATCTGCTGTTTGCATCAGATTAGTCTGCCCCACTACAGCTCCCCCTGCCACTGCTGCAGGTCGATAATGCGCCGTTCCTCCCGTGGGGGCGCACTCCACTACTGGGGTGGGGTTGGTACCACCCGTTCCATTGCCTGTCGGACCATGGAAGGGTGCAGGCAACTCCTGTGAACCAGAACTGTCGCTGTTGGGTGTTGGGAGAATACTACCCCACACAGGCACCTGGTGGTAGTACTGGCCGTTGGCATAGTGCGCAATGGTGCCAGGTGGCATTGTGTTGTTGTTGACAACTGGAGGTGAAGGCGTTGGCTTATCCATGGGAGGTTTGAGGGTGTATGGCTGCCCTACACACAGCTCAGACGGGTAGTTCATGCCTTTACAAGGAAAGCCTGGGTCCCGAGGAGCAGTTTTGCAAGGGTGCCCAGCCCCATCTGATACATGCTGCAGATGGGCGAGCTGATGCTGGTTCCATGACATCATCTGCTGATGCTGTTGGTGGCAAATTGGATGCTGGGGATTCTGTTGGTGCTGCAGATGCTGCTGCTGCTTCAAATCGTTGTGATACACAGCCATCCTGTTTATGGCACCCATGTTGTGCAGAGGCACTCCAGTGCCTACTGATTTATCTGGTGCCCCAATGGTGCAAGAAGAGTGTCCAAGGCCTGGAGGTACAGCGCTGGAATGCCCACTGTGCATGGCCACCCGGGAGCTGGCATTGATGAGCAAGTTGCGGCTAATGGGGCTTGGGTTAGCGATTTGGCCCTCACACATGGATGTAGCCCCAGCGCCCTGGGCCCGAGCCTGGCAGAACTGGTTAATCTGGTGCACGATGGTGCTCAGATCTGCTTGGCGGCCCTGGTGCAGAGTGCCAGCCATTGAGAGAGGAATGGTTGAGGTAGAAACAGTCACATTTGGAGGGGCATCGGCATCTGTGAGTTTTCTAGTGCCACCCTGCAGGCCTGGAGGAGGCTGTTGGAGGTGTTGTTGCTGCTGCTGCTGTTGTTGAAGCAAGAGAGCAGGAGGAGGCTGTGGTCCAGGGTGACCAAGAGGAGGGGGGTGGGAAAGAGGCTGTGTCCTGCCCATGACCTGTGGGTGCTGGGGCATTGCTGAGGGTGCATGATGCCCAAGTCCCTGGTGTTGCTGTTGCTGCTGAAGGGGCTGAAGACTCTGACTGTGTTGCGGCAGGCCTTGCTGATGTTGTGGGGGTCTCTGAAGCGGCTGTGGTGCATGCTGAAGGGTTAAAGTGCTTGGTGCTGGGCCATACCCACTTCCAGGGGCGCTCATCGTCACACGTGTACCAGTGAAGTCTTTGATGATGCCCTTGGTGATGGGTGCCTTGACTATGGCCAGAAGGCCAGCCTTGGCCGCAGACTGTGAAGGGGGATAAGGACTATAGCGTGCACCACCCGCGTCCAATCCGTTGACAGTGCGCCGCACGTGGTTGCGCTGTGGGACCTTGATGCTGTTTGGAAAGATTTTAATGGTCAGCGGGCTGTTGGCCACCTTCTTAGCATAAGCATCCAGCTCCGCAGGGGTCGGATACTGGGCTGATCTCATCCTCTGTGTAGTGTCCCCTGGAGACACAGAAGGACATACAATAAAGAAAGAAGAAATAAATGAACAAAGGAACTGGCAGAGAAACAGCACCAAAAGGGGTGGTAAAGGGATGCAGTAACAGGAAAAATAACAGCTGGAAAAAAGGCAGATAAAATATGGATACCTGCATGTAAGAAAAGGTGAGAGTTAACAGGATTAGGAGTAAACAGAGCATAGGAGCCTAACATGAATGACTTTTAGCTGATAAAGAGACACAGAGTACCAATCATACAAGCACCACCCACACACCCACCCACACAACCATGCCAGGGTCACTGTGGTGCTGAAAAAGATCTAGCTCGATCCAAATAAAATCTGATCAGTGCTGGTCCTGTGGTGATCCCACTCAATCAGTGGATGGAGTAGAGAAGCCTGTAAAATGGTTTCTTATAACCTACTAGAAAGGGGTAATAGGCTACTGATCAGACGGTTGCGAGTTCTAACCACAGCACGCCCAAGCAGCTACTTGAGTAAACCTGTCTGCCCCAAGGATGCTGTATCATAGCTGATGGTATATGTACATAATAAATACAAATCTAAACTGTGAACTGAGAGTACATGACAATATATATATATCTAATACACAGGAAATTACTACCACACAGTGATGCTAATTGCAGTGGTAATTTTTATGTGCATTCACATTTTGTTTTCAGCATACCTGGCACTTCAGACTCCTCCTAATGACTTGATAATGTCTTGTGACATTTAAAAGGCGGATATCTTGTACTGACATAGGTTAATTGCAAGAAGTGTGTGCATGGCTGAGGTAGATAAATGCTCATCATCCCAACTCCCCCATGTCCCCGCCCCCAATCTGAGCATCATGGGAGGTGCATTTAAGCTTGGCAAATGCATGTGACAATATTTTAAAATGTTATGTCAATCATCTGTGTGTTTGTGTGTGTGTGTGTGTGTAGAGTCAGAAGTCATCCACTAATCGAAACATCTTGTATTGGATGATACATAATTTGAAACATGGGCTAAAAGTCCATTACTGGATTTTTTGTAAAGAGCATTACTTTGGATTTTTGCAAAGCCAAGTGCAACAACACCAACAGTCATGGGTGTAATCAACATGTAAATGTAACTGGAATGCATCTAGAGCCTGCCCTAATGCATGACCACAGTAACGGCAACATTGGTCATGTAGCTTTGATGAACACTTTCCCTTTTATAGCACATATTTTCAATTGATTTTAGTCATTTCACACCAATATGACAGATGTGATATGTACCCAAATGGGCGATTTTAGCCAATGGACCGTAGAATGGATTGGGATTTGGGTGTATTTCCCATTACACTTGATCCCAACTAGCTGACAAACATAAAAACTCAGACTTACTTATGCTCCAATAAATGCACACTTATATGCTTGGCTGAACTGCACAAGAAAAAGACTTGACCTGACTGCTAACACCTCCAAACTGCTTCTCAGCAGCGTTTCGAAAAGGACAACAGCTGAGCCTGTTATTATAATAACTGTGGTCTTGGCTTTTAATGAGCTGATTAATTAGAGTGTGCTCATTCTCGCTCCCTCAGCTCTCCTCACTATATCTTAATGAGTGCACCACACTTAAGGCCAAAGAGAACAAAATGTGAGATGGTGAATCTCTGGAGTTCATTTAATTGCAAAAGACATTTAATAGATTTATAATAATACTAAAATGAAACGGAGACCTGTATTTCATCTTTGCTCAACATTTTTACATGTCTGCTCAGTTTCAGAGTTCCTGCTTCCAAACGATGAACAAAATAGATATAATTATGTTACTTTGGCTCCTGATAAATAAGTCAGTGAGAATATGGCACTACAAATTATGAACCAGATACAAAAATCCTATGCAAGACCAGGCACAAATATGTGGTAGCTTACTAATGGTGTGCTGTCTTGCTATTTCCAAATTCAAAAAATGTGACTGAAGGTATAGAACTGTTTTAGATCATTTTCAGTAGTTTCTTGGGCATCAAAGCTAAAAAAATTGATTTATTATTTTATATAGATTGTCCAAGGTAACATTTGTCCCACACTGGCCCCCTGGATCAGTAGATCAAAGTTTTACTGGCTCCCTGTAAAGATAAAATAAACTTTCCATAGAACTGTTAATTTATTAATCATATATACATTGTAATGTAAATCCCATTGCAACCATTGGCAATCCCATATCTCCACAGTCTGGGACTGAGCATTGTCATCCAAGATGACAGTGCTCGCTCCCACAGACCGGGGTTTATCAGAGACTACCTCCAGAATTTGGGAGTGGTGAGGATAGAATGGCCTGCCAGCAGTCCGGACCTCAACCCCATTGAACACTTGTGGGATCAGCTTGGGCGTGCTGTGCGTGCCAGAGTGACCAACACAACCCTGTTAGCTGACTTACAACAAATACTGGTTGAAGAATGGCATGCCATCCCACAGCAGTGTGTGACCAGGCTGGTGACCAGCATGAGGAGGAGGTGCCAGGCTGTTGTGGCTGTGTATGGTTCTTCCACACACTACTGAGGCTCCTGTTTGTTAAATTAATAAATTGTTGAATTGCCATTATGTCTTGTTTCTTCAAACTTCAATCATCCAGTCCACCAAACACCAAACGATTCAATGGCAGAATAAGATGGTTGGCAATGGCAGAGAGGATTTGGCAAATTTTTCATGGGTACAACCCACATACTCAGCTCTACTGCTCATCCCACAAATGCATGTTCCTTACAAATGTGGCACCATTTAAAAGGAAAATTTACAGGCTTTCCAACAGTACATGATTTATTGCCAAGAAGCATTATTACAATAAAGAAATAATCTACCAAACACACATTTCCTTACTTTTTGTGCTATGTTTATGTGTATGTGTGTGTAATATAAGCTAATATTATATATAGCTTATAAATATTATATATAAATAAATAATGTGAATGTGAGCATTCATTCATATTATTTATTTATATATACTATATATAATATATATTGCACACACAAATCCATTCATATTAATACATTCAGAGAATGAGAACTGTTGACCTTTCACTGCAAGCTGCTTCTGTCTTCCTCCTTGAGCCTCTTCAATTCTATTTTTTACATCAACAGCTGCCTAGAACTATAGTTAAGTGACCAGGTAAAGTAAGTAAGAGCATTACTTTTACTCAATATACTGATTACACAAGAACTACGATTTATTCTAACTCTTCTCTATAGTAGAACGATGCACAAAATGCAGACATAATTGCAGAATTAATTAAGGAAAAGAGAAATCACAGTTAAATGTGGAATCCTGTGGAATTTAACATTTTTGAATAAAATGACAGAAGAGTACAGAAATGCATTCATTCATAAAGCCAATTAGCATGACAAGTGAAATCACTCGTGACTGGCATTGGTGGAAACACTGTCCCTGGACCGAATGAGACAGCAACTGGCCAGTCAACAAGCCCGACATACATTTTTTTGGCCCCAAGCCCTCGGTTATGTATAAACCCTGTATATACAGGGGTTGGACAATGAAACTGAAACACCTGTCATTTTAGACCACAATAATTTATTAGTAAGGTGTAGGGCCTCCTTTTGCTGCCAATACAGCGTCAATTTGTCTTGGGAATGTCATATACAAGTCCTGCACAGTGCTCAGAGGAATTTTAAGCTGTTCTTCTTGCAGGATAGTGGCCAGGTCACTACGTGATGCTGGTGGTGGAAAACCGTTCCTATTATGTTGACATTACCCTGGATACCGTGGCTCTTGATACATCACATTCTTGATACAAGACTTGCTGTCTTGGTCACAGATGCGCCAGCAAGACGTGCACCAACAATTTGTCCTCTTATGAACTCTGTGCTCTTACCCTGCTAATTGAACCTTCACACTCTGCTCTTACTGGTGCAATGTGCAATTAATGAAGATTGGCCACAAGGCTGGTCCAATTTAGCCATGAAACCTAAAATGACAGGTGTTTCAGTTTTATTGTCTAACCCCTGTATATACAAACGTTTACAACTGAGCTCAGGGGAACCTTAAAGAAGCATGGTGGTGGTGGTAGGATAAAAATATATCACAATACTCAATGCACAAAAAGTATTATTAGCAAGGCCTCAATTTGCTAACAGTTTGGTGCTTTATCGCAAAATATATTACATGAAAAATCATTCATTTTTAGTTTCTGAAGATGAGTAGGAATTTTTTGTCTATACTGTTGGGTATTTCTATTGGTTATTATCCTCTGTATAATGGCAAAAGCAAATTTATCAAGGGAGTGGGTATAGTACAGAGGTATCTATTTTAATCTATTTAACTGCACGAAATCTGTGAAATGTACAAGAACCTACATGCTTAAGGCACTTAACAGACTAAACTGCATTAGATTCGTATCAGTATTGGATTGAAGCTCATATATTAAAAAAATATTCTAATCAAAAATATCTTTTATATTTAATATAAAACTCTGCTAATGGCAAAGCCTGGTTATTTTATCACCCTTGAAGCCATGTCAACTTCTATAAAGAGAGATTACTTCTACATAAAACAGAAGCACTCTATACTATAGTTACTAGATAAACAGGACCACAAAAGAGGGGGGAAAAAACAATTTTACTTTCTCAAGTTGATACGACACATATGATACATCTATAGAATATAAAAGACATGGAGCGAATAAAAGATGAGAGAGAGAGAGAGAGAGAGAGAGAGAGAGAGAGAGAGAGAATTTGACGATAAGTGTTCTCTGTGAATCTACTGTCTGTCTGCTGAAAGGAAGTCTGTGTATAAAACAAGCTTTTATCATTCGAAGTGAGAGACACAGAGAGGAAGAGAAGGAGAGACAGAATTAGGGAACAGGGGAGATAGATTGGTGAGGGGGCTTCTGATGTGCACCCACCTGCACTTCCCTGCCACTCTGATCCAGAACCAGTGATCCTTCTCACACACACACACACACACACACACACACACACACACACACACACACACACCACATTTACATGCATTTCCATTTGCCCCTGGCTCCCTCATCGCCAAGCTTCTCACGGTGACCAAGGCCACTCACACAGGCTCATTCACATCGAGGTCGCTTCCCTAATATTGATTCATTAATTCTGCACACTGATGAAAAAACAGCAGAATTTTTTCCCCCAGGTCACTCATTTACAAGGCTCTCGCTCACTCTGCATGCAGTAGTTCTCTTAGCATTATTCATTTATAGTTTCAAAAACGGTATTGAGGACCACCGAGTTCACCTAGGTAATCTGTACAAGATGAGTCATTAGGAGCTTGGTTTCTCCCACAGACATCAGAGATATCTTTTGAATGAAGATCTAGAACTAATTTCGACTATTTTCAGTAGTTTTTGGGGCATTTAAGCTTTAAAAACATATTCTATATAGCTTGTTTATGATATACATTGAGCTCAGGGTTCCTTTAAAGAAGCATGATGGTGGTAGCCCCATTATAAAAAACTGATCATCTTTGTTTAGGTCAGATCAGCAGGTGGTATCAGTAACAAGTAGCTGGTTAGTGTCAAGCAATTATTACAATATCTAGATCATACTGCCTTATTGCCCAGGGCGAGTTAGGACAGAGGCCTGTATTCTGGGCTGGAGGATGATTTAAAAAATGTGCGATGTGCATGACCAGTGAGAAAAGAAAGTGCTTTGCTGTTTTCAGATCAGTGCTGTGGGGCAAACCTCCAGGCAGACACCAAGGGCTGAGACCAGGCTGGCTGAGTTTCAACCACTTTGCTAATGACAAACACATGCCTCTCTCTCACTCCAAACTCAGCACTAATCACTTTGCACTGAGGCTAAGTAATTCTTTTAGCATTTGCCTTCGCATGCAATTCTCCTTCTCCTCGTTTCCTCTTGCAGCTCAAAAAATGTCTCTGCTATGAGCAAGGAATGAATAATACTGGGATAATGTATGAAATTTAAAGTGAAGATGGAGACAAGCTGCACCGAGGAAAATAAGTGAGTCATGAGAAAAAAAAAAGAAATTAGACATTTTGTAGTTCCAGGGAATTTCATCTTCAGTAAGTACTTCATCCTGGTTAGGGCCACGGTAGAGGTGGAGCACTTAGGAACAATGGATGTACAGCAGGAACGCACCCTGGATCCATCCAGGACACAATATTGACACACAAGCACACTCGTTCACACCTTAGGGGCCATCCATACAGCAATGACAAAAATCATGTTTTTGCAAAAATGGAAAAGAAACCCACAGCTCTCATGTTGCTGCGTAGACAGGTGTAGACTTCTGAAAGACAAGACGACATGGTCCTACCTTGTGCATGGCTATCTGCATTTAAGTGGCGTTCTTCTGTGGGGTTTGTATAGTAGAGTGGCAAAGTTACACCACCACCTGCTGGCCCGGCATATATACTACAGCATTTTTGCAAACCTGCATGAAGGAGGATGAGGTCTTGAGAAGAATACGTTACTGCAAGGATGTGCATTGGCCATTCGTTTTCAAAACTTTCTGTTGTCATGTGGACAGGGCCTCAGAGTCACCAATTCACTGAATTGCTGAATACATTAGTTAAATAGATGATTTTAGTCTTTTGCAAGAAAAGGTATGAATAATCCTCGAGTTTTCAAGTCTAAATGTAATTTCCCTGAACAGTAACAAGTCGAGGGTTTAATTTAATATGAATTGTGGTTAGAACACACAAAATAGCTTTACAGTATTACAGAACCAGAGGCAATACTGGAAAGAAAAATCTCCTTGAACATGAGAAACCTTGACTCAAAAGGGAGCCTATTATCACCTAGGTGACACCAAATGGTGTGATTGTAAATCACCACTCTTCCTCAATTTTACACTATAATGTCAAACAGTGCTGAGTGTTTTGAAAAGAGCCTTACAGTCTTAGGGCATACTTACACTACCACACGGCTACCGTGTACCGTCCCGGCGCGAGATTGTACCCCCTCCCCGGTCCCCCGCGGGTCTGCTCTCACATTGCGCTTAACATTTTGGGTCTGAGCACACATCCATCATCACGCTGCAACATTTTGTGTTGGAGAAAGGTGCACTCATACAGCACGGAGGACTTGGCTGTATAGGTACTCTGCTTTTTTTGGACTCATTTTGTGCAACTAGATTTATTGATTATGCAATGCAGCGATTTTCAGCTACTCATGCTGCATGTACAAAAAGACTTTTTCTGAAGGCAGCTGAGGTTCAGGAAGGAATTTGCTGCCTTGCTCACCGACTACAATTCCCGTTTGTGAAATTATGGGATAGACGATAAACGGACATCATCTTCAAGTACCGAGTCCAACTGACCCACACCTGGGTCTGCGTACTCCCTATCACTAGCGATCTCACTAGAGATCACACTAGCCAACCAATCCAGACTTTGGGGGTCAAACATGCTCAGGCACGATAAGGACTGTCTGGTGCGAGTACACCCTGAAGAAGTGCAATCTCACCAAACTATACACTTAAGTCTGAACAAAAGCTGACCAAGCACAAGAAATCTGACCTACTAAGTAAAAACTAGGCAGGTGGGTGTGGCCTACGGTGATACCTGATAATTAAGTAGGTTGGTAAATGTGTAGTTGAACAATCCCAATTTTCTGCATTTTCATATTTAGTCCTGCTTGCATGAAACAGCATATAGATTGTTTTTTTTGCTTTGTTTTTTTCTGGGTGTTTAATATACTACTCACACAAATGTTTTAATATTTTACACCATGTTCTGGGACTTTAATGACTATTATATAAAAAGGAGGCTTAGACAGCCAAAAATAGAGACAGATAGTGAGACATAAGAGAGAATAATTTATGGAACTGATGACACAATATTCATTTTGCAGCAAGTCTTAAGGCGTAGATTTGGTATGGAATTATAAAGTATTTTCTCTCTTGCACTCGCCTTCTTCACGTTGGCCCCCCTGACCCTTCATCTTCCAGTCCCAGCTGCATTCTTCTCCCTTCATATGAATCATAAATAGAGAGCCATATTAAAGTGTGGAGTATCGTATCTGACCTCGGTGATCGACCCACTGCTACAGCCTGATAGTTAATACCCACTACTGCATTCAGCCTTGGGTGGACAGACAGACCGACAGACAGACAGAGAGAGAGATAGAGAGGGGGGGGGGGTGTAGATGCAGCAGGAAGAGAGAGTGAGATGGAGTGAGAGAGATAAGCCAGTTTTGGTTTGGTCATGTCCCTAGGCTTGGAGCATCTCTAAGCTGAGTAGAGGAAACTGGTCCTAGATTACAACAAAACACTCCATTCCTGTCCAGAGCTCCTGTCTCAGAGGTGCACATTAGAGCCATTTACTGCCTCAGCGTTCACCTGCTGCAGCTATTTGGTCCATTAAGAGTGATACCAGCGAACTGCCTTTCTACCTGGTCGCAAGGAGATGCATGAGGGAAGAAAATGATGGACGCCGAGTGAGCAAGGGCCGAACAAAATCACTCTTAAATCCACCACATCTCTCTGTGGGCAGGCTTCCTGTCAGATTAGCTCTCTGTCAGGGTGGCACATGATGCCCTGGAGATGTTGGTGCACGCGTCACCAAGCGAGCCGCTGGCACGGAGACTGATGAGCAGCACGTCACCCTGAGGGGAGCCTCCATAAGCAGCAATTATGGAGACACAGCCACTGAAGTGAAGAGGCCATTCCTGACCCCCTGTGGCTGTCTATCTCTGTCCTCGACTATCTCTGTCCCTGTCTCTCTCTTCCCCGCCGACTCTCTGAGAGATTGTGGCCTGCATCTGCTCTCTTTTGACCATTATGGCAAAGATACAGATTGAATGCGGAGCCGCTTTCCATTTGCACCGAGCTTCAGATCCAGTCTAAACGGTTCCTTCTCCAAGACCCCAGTGACATTTTGAAATAAATCTGAAGAGAAAGATCAAACCCAAAGCAACCAAATACCAGATAAACTTATAGCCAAATAAAAAAATAACTGTACTACCTACAAAAAGCACAGCGAATGGCATTAAATCACGGATGTCATCAAATTGTTCAGGTTAAGCTGCTTCTGTCAACTTTGTACATTTGTGTACGTTTTAGTGTCTCTTAATTATTATACATGGTGTAGTTTGGTGTCAGATCCCAGAGAGCACCAATAAAAGGAAAGCGGTATGTGTGTACACTTCTACTAAACAGTGGACGGAGGCAGGATTTGGGATTGTAGCTTGTGATCAGATCAGATGTAGCTAATGAGAAATGTGGATGCCTTCTGTTGACTTTTGTGGTCTCTGGCAAACACAGATAACCACAGGGTTGAGTTTCTGGTTGCTGGCGAAGCACACCTAGCATGGGCTCAGGGTCTCAGGAGAGACACAGGAAAACAGAATTGTTCTTACATCATCTGTGCAGCTTTTATGCATACGGAGGATTAAAAGCTCTGTGCGCCAGGGGAACTGAAACACGTCTGCCAGGTTTCCGAGTATCTGCAAAATGTCAGAAATTTCACACCGGCTAATTTGGGACGTACATCTGACACTACAGCGTGGCATGAAGACGTCATACGACTGATTGTACGCAAGCTCTGTTTCTACTGCTGTGGTTATTGTCATAGTCAGTGCCTCAAATAACATCTATTACAACCTTAGAGTTAAATGTATTTTCTAACCTATAAAAAAAAAACAAAAAAAAAACCAAACACATGCACATGTTAGTATTGTAACGTGTGTGTGTTCATGCATCCAAAATGCACTGCTATATTGCTCTCTGTTTATGTTGGCAATAATGAGGTTGCATACAGCCGCCAGACCAAATCAAGCTAGAATAACAGCGAAAAAATCCAAAATTATTGAAAGGAAGCATCAAAATCCGTCTTGCACTCTGTCACTTTTCTTCCTGCGTCTTCTTTTACTCCACTTTTTAAAGCAGCGGGAGCACTAGCTAAGAGGAAATGAGCTATACGGCAAGAAAGAGGGAGATGAATAAGAATAAAGGCTTAGCGATTCTCCCTGGAGAGAAGCCTCGTATAAATGGTGCTATAGTCAGAAGTGGGTGAAAGATGAGCTTTCGATCAGGCAGAAGTAGCTGAAAGAAGAGAGCTGGAGTGGCCTGATGTGTTCGGCAGGGGAGCCGGGGGCTGAAAGAGGCGTGTCTCGTGGAAGGGTGTGTGTATGTGTGTGTGTGTGTGTGTGAAGAAGAGACTGACAATGGCAAGGGAATGGTCCTGTGTGCTGGTAATGGGGGCTCCTGGGGCTAGTCTGATTACTGCTATTCTCAAATCACACGGCTGATGAAGGGGGAGACAGGGAGGGAAAGGCAGAGAGAGAGAGAGAGAGAGAGAGAAAAGGAGAGAGAGAGAGAGAGAGAGAGAGAAAATGACAAAGAGCGAGACAGGAACAGAGGGGGAGAATTAGGAGACATGGAGGGAATGAATGTGCGAGCACTCGAGTTAGGGGGCGGAGACAAACGCAGAGAAGAGATGGAGAAAAAGGTTAGAAGAGACACACAAGAAAAGTAACAAGCCGAGGGACAAGGAAAAGACAGAGTGCGCATAAGTAATGAGGCCCAGAAGTGGGTCAAGCTCACAGTGCGAGCGAATCCTCCGGAGATCAGTCAGTCTCCGAGGGAGCAGCGGAAGGTGTTTTCTCGCCGAGTCCAGATGCACCAGAACACACGCTTTTCCTGTGGTTAAGCGCTTCATGAATATGCTAGCCAAACACCTGCAGAGCGCCTTGTGTCCAACCCCACCCCCCCTCCTCTCCCCGAGTCAACGCTCTTTAGCTCTCTCCTTTCCTGTGACACTCAGCCCTCTCTGTCGCTTCCTCTCCTCTTCTCGGCTTTCCCCTGCGAGCGGAGAGTGATGTCTCCTGCCACTGTTGACATAGTCTGTCTGTCTAACTGGGTTTTGCCATTCTACAGAGATTGAGTCCTCATTATCACCAGTCAGCCTCCCAAGAGAACGTGCTCTACAGGGGGACACGGCACAGAGAGAGGGAAAAAAAAAGAGAGATGGGGGCGGGTGAGAAGGGCAGAGGAGGCAAAGAGACACACTCACACAGGAGAAAGGTGTGCATGAGTGGGCAGAGAGAGGGATGAGGAATGAGAATTGACAAAAGGAAGGCTCACAAATCACATTCTGTAAGCAACTACTGAAAGCTACGGTTGAATCAGCAAAACAAGATTAGCATGAAGATGTTATCTTGAAATGAATCTGTACATTTGTTAAATTAATGCGAATGACTTATATGTAATAATACAACAGTTCCAGTGTGTGTTTAGATCTACCTCGTGTTCGCTTGTTAAATTAAGTGTATATATTACATATATTATATATATTAAGTGTATATATACAGTGCAGGCCAAAAGTTTGGACACACCTTCTTGTTTTCTTTATTTTCATGACTATTTACATTGTAGATTCTCACTGAAGGCATCAAAACTAGTTCATTCATAATATAA
>JANCOA010000034.1:4210715-4221856 GCA_024363135.1 Leptodoras oyakawai
GGGAGGACATGCAGACTCCACACAGAAAGGACCCAGACCGATCGACCCCGGGACCTTCTTGCTGCTACTCACCGAGCCACCGTGTGTCGCCCACTATTTAGACATATTTTTAAGTCTGATTTAAAATTTTAAAATATGTTAAAACTAAAGAAATTTATACATAAATGAGACTCGGTTATCTATTTATCAATTCAAGGGGCATTCAGCCACAGAGCTGGTTTTGACAGACACGCATTAAGCACCTAAAAATAGGAGAAGATTTGAATGAAATACATGATGCCTAGTTTTTTCCATTATGGATGAAGATTGATATGGTTCCAGACCTGAGAAATCACAGATGCATTAAGAAATCACAAGGTCCAAAATAAATTCGCTTCAAACTGCTGCTCTAAACTACAGAACCTGCAAAAGCAACCTGATGTCGTCTCGGCTGGATTTGCGAACGCAGCGATGTACGACAGGCGGCGGCGTCGCTACGGACGACGCATGCAAAACAAACGAAAAAAGCAAAGACGGGGTGGAAACTGATGATTTAATTCATGAACAGGTGCGCCAATTACGGCACGCCGCTACTCCACACCCCTCCTCTCTGCTTCACGCTTTAGCAGAAATTGGACACCCTGGCGCTGACAGCTCGGCCCGAGCGACTGAAAAGAGGGGAGAAAAGAGAAAGACGGAGATGCTTTTAAAAAGGGCACAGTTGGTGGCTGCGACAAGGGGCTGTCTGTCTGTCTGTCTCTCTAAATGCCTGTCTATTTATCTAAGCCGTCTCTCGTGCGACAGAAAGCGGGGGTTGGACACCGACTTCCTCCCCTCTTTTCCACTCGCGGTCCAGGTGTTCAGAAGGAGGCCGTTTTTCCGTCCCAGAATGCATGGCGAGCAGGCAGCCAGTGCAGCAGCCACAGCTGCCGCTCTTATATGTAAAAAAAAGAAAAAAAAAAGAAAGGGGTGCATTATGGAAATGACAGATGTGTACATCTTCTCACACAAAGACATACACGCGGCTTTTTGACGCCGATCTAGACAATCGAGTTGCTACTCCAACAATTTATAGCAAACGCAGAACGGGACATTATTTCCCACAAACACTTAGATGCTTCACTGCACAAATAAATACAGATGCTGGAAAAATATGAGAAAGCCTTGAAACAAAACAACTCATTAAAACACTGAAATATGTCTGTAAAAAAACATTAACGTCTACAAGACTTCCTACTTGAACAAAATTCATGCAGAACTGAGAAAAGCAACAAAGAGCTTTAATGGTAGAGCGAGCATCACTTTGCACAGTCTCTCTACTATTTAAGAGCTTAACTTTACTATGGGTGCAGAGGCTTTTCAAGTAGTACATAGTGACTAACATTTCTAGTATTATTCAAGAATCATGCAGGACCAGTACGGATACAGTACTGGAACCAGTAACGAAAATGAGTAACCTACTCACCTACGTTCTATTAATGAATCTGCGACATCATGAAACATTTTATTTAGCTCTGTTTATGTTTTCCTGGTTTCCATAGTCACCATATGCTTCAGCTGTATGCACAATGTACATTTTGCTTTTCATTGTACTAGAATCCGCTGTAGTCAATAACTGATAGTGGTTGATTGTCAGAAACATATTCAGCAAGCATTGCTACTTTCACTAACCTAGTCTTGTCTGTAGACATTTCGTCCTCCGAAGCCTAGCGAAGGACTTCTCATGCTGAGCTTTATCTTTAAGCGGGTTCTGAAAAAGACCTTTATCCTTTGCGCTCGTCTTTGTCTAAACGGATTCGCAAAAACAATAAGAACCAGAAAAACTGGTATAGCAGTTAGTACTCTGAGGGAACGTTGCACAGTCCTCACGCTGATGTTTGTCGAGACCCCAGCACTGAATTCCGATGTTACTTGAGGCAGTGTTGTACGTCTATCGCGTGAAACGATTCTTGCTAGCGGACGCCGTTCACCCGGAGTCTTTTTATGGTCGTAAGTTTTAGGTTTTTGCCAGAATTCTTGTAGTCACAGTACACCCTTGAAAATCCAAACTGTGCTTCTACCTCCGAAATGTGATGGCTATGACCCGTCTCACCAATAGTTCCACCTATTAAACCCACACTGAAAATCACAAAACCGTGATAACCTGCCATTCTTGCAGTGAAAACAGCTCTAGAAGCTTCCATAGATGTCTATCGCTTTATATATGCACCCGCCAGACACATCCAATGACAGGCGTAGGTGCCGCTGCTATGTATTTTGCATTGGCCCCAGTTTTTTCTGGTACTTCGGTGTATGCCAGGCCAGAAATTGGTACTGTGACTACTGTGACACTTAAATATACAAACACCACCAAAGAACACAATGTAAATGTAAATGCATGAGTTTCCATATTCGTCTGTCTACACGGCGATGCAAGGGTTGCGTTTTCATAAGATTCCACCCTTGAACCTTTTCAAAAGTTCAAAAATGGCATTGTTGTGTGGACAAAAGGCCAAAACCTTTCAGGTTTCACAAAAATTCCGTTTACATCGTTATCTGGTAGACAGCTCCTTGGCCATCTGCCAATTCCCACCATACCAGCTCTTCCTTGTTAACTGCTAGGTAGGATGTAAGTCAATATACGCGTCCTCTGAGAAACAAGATACCAGCCAAACACGTCTTTTCAAACTGTAGCTTGTAGCACACTTGGAAAGGTACTATCTGTACCCTTCCACATACAAAAGCTCATAGACACACACAATTGGCTAGTGTTGCTGTGACGGGGAGAAAGAGAGGGTAATGCTATCCCTCCCACCCTAGAGATCGGGCCCAGTTGCCAGATGGCTATGGTATCATCTGAACTGAAATTTACGATCTCCCGGAGATGCACGCTTTTCTAAGCTCCACTTGTTCCTTCTCTTGATATTTGCCGTCCTCAATCATGAAATCTGACATTGACATCCAGGTCACTGTCATATTGTGTCATATGTTCCCTAGCATGACAACATACACCAGAATTACGCCGCAGCGTAAAACATGGTATCAAATGCCGGTATTGGATCGATACCAGATACCAGTATGAGTATCATTGCATAGCGAAGCAGAACTGTTCCAGTTACCCAAACGCTGCAAACCAATGCTGAGCGTCAACACTAACGCACCCTCAACCTCACTGAGAATCCCAGCACCGGCGTGTCAAAGAAACCTGATGGAAGGAGTGGGTCAGTTGGCATGGCAACAAAGCTAAAGGGGAAGCAGGCAGTCTGTGTGATTGGCCTCAGAGGAGGACCTGACACACAAACACCGACAGACTTTTAACACACAAACGCACACAAGCACTCTTTGAGTGATCTCTGAAAGATGGAGATGCCCCAGAGGCAGACAGGAAGGATGTGTTTGATGCCGGAGCTAACAGGTAGATGATATTCCTTCCCACTCAGATGTGCTCTTTTGCACCCATGCTTTGAGTCACAGGCACTAGAGGTTGATTTTAACCAGCTGGCCAGATGGACTTAAGCATATAGTCCAGCTATATGAGCAGGATGTGTAGAGGTCAGGTTCAGATCTCCTGCAGAGAAGTTCTTTAAATCAATGCTTCAAAACACGCACAAACACAGACACAGACACACACACACACACACACACAAACACTTGTAAGTGCTGATTATCTTTCCACTCACCAAATTACACTCCATCCAAACAATCCAATTTTCTCCAAATAACCAATCTTCTCCTGAAGAGCCGGCCCATGTAGTGGAGGAGGGAGACAGACGGCAAGGCTGGTGCACTGACACCAACTTTTCACAAGTGTGTGTGACCATGGGAATATCCAGGCTGCACCAGCAGTGAGTCTACCCACAGTTCAGCCACACAGACACAAAGCTTCCCGCATTAGGCTTGTTACGGTGTTGCTTTTTCACAACTAGTTAGGTGTCCACCCTGACACTTATCAAACTACTGCCATTAAAATACTGAGGAAACTTCACTTCCATCCTTTATGGACCTATTAAGCCACAGCACGTTTAGTTACAACACATTTCATAGACCTTTAAAGTGCTTTGGATAAGCAAATATATGATCAAATCTAGTAATAAAAACGAACTGAGATTAAAATCATGACAAAAACAAGATTTTTTTGTTTAATTCAAAAATTGAATTAAAAGTGCATAATAATATGAAGTCTTAAGAGCTTGGATGCTAGGCATAAAATCCATTTAATAATAATGAATTGAAACAACCAGACATTGATATAAAACGGTTTTAAGAAATAATAAAATAAGATGAAAGTGAAATGAAAGGTGCAACAAATTGCAAAACAATGTCCTAAGAGTTCAAAAGGTAGGGACAATATATTTAAACCTATTTTTAAAAAAATAAACTGAAATTAAAGCTAAACACCAATCGATCCATCCATCCATCTATACATCCATCCATCCCTCCAACCATCTATACATCCAACAATCCATCCCTCAATCCATCCAATCCATCCATCCATCCCTCCAACCATCTATACATCCATCCCTCCAACCATCTATACATCCATCCCTTCAACCATCCATCCATCCATCCCTCCAACCATCCATCCATCCATTCAATCATCCCTCCAACCATCCATCCATCCAACCATCCCTCCAACCATCTATCCATCCCTCCATCCATCTATCCAACCATCCATCTACCCATCTATTTATGTATCTATGCATCCATCTATCCATCTACTTACTTATGTACTTCAAACAACAAAATCCCATTTAAACAGCTGAGCAACAAGACAGCAAAGAGATTCAATAAAAGAAATTGGAAAAAGAAAACTCCTGGACCTGCTGCACCACTTTGCCTTATGTGTAAGCAGATGCGTTTCAAATTCATGTCATACATTTATTATAAAGTCATGTCCAGGTGGGATTAACAACGATTACACTCAATTCATTAAACGAAAAAATAACAAAAAGACAGCAGTGCTCTTCACCTGGTTCTGGATGTTAATACGAAACCTAGAATACAATTCCAGAGTAGGACCCTGAACAAACACAGGGTTTTCAATCATAAGATCAAGCGAAGAATAAGCTTATACACCAAGCTGATGTTAACTGTGCGCAGGTTGTTGCATGGTCGACATTCTGAAATAACACACACGTGCATGCAAACACACACCTTTGAACCATATTCCTCCCTCACACATACAGCCACTTTGTTCTTGCCCCAGTAAGCATGTTCAAAGGTACTTATGGCTGTGCAGGGCATTACTGCAGCAGATTTGTGATTTCCACACACACACACACAGACACAGACACACACACACACACACACACACACACACACACACACACACACACACACACACACACACACACACCTACTTTTCAATAAGCACAACAGCATCAATCATTCCAGATACCAGGCTGTTGACATAAGGGCTCTGGGGAGGCAGAAAGGGGGGAGTCTGGAAAATTCCATAAGTAACGAAGCTTATGAAGCGAGGCTTTGGGATGAGACTAGTGGCCTGACAAGGTCAATAAGCTTTACGGCCTGCTAAACTGCTGTGAAAAACTCCCAGGCAGGCAGAGGCACTTTTTTTTTGAAAAGGGGAGGCATGGGCAAGTCGAAATGCTGCTGTAGCTTTATTGCTTCATTCTTTCTTTTGGGCGTCGAGTTATTTTAGGATTTGCGCTGACCCAGGTGAGTGCTGATAGATACCGACTGCATGGGTTGTTCCAGATTAAGAGCAGTAGCAGCCTTCTCTCATCACTCAACAGGATGGGTACGGTTTTACCAAAAGCTCTAAAGATTAAACATAGTATGGGAACAAAGTATTAGATCGCCAGCAAAAACGCACCAGATAGCACCTGCCAAAACTAAAGCATCACGTGTGGCCTTGCGATCTCGGCTTTCCCACCCGCTGCACGTGTGTGGCCTATTAGCATTAGAGAACTTTTCATATGCGAGAAGCTGTGCTTTAAACTTTCCGATATGAATCTTCAGTGCCTCGCTAGATTCAGATGAAAAAAAAGATAGCATTAAAAAGCTGGAAGCTGAAGAAACACCATGCCATTAGCTCAAAGTCATAAATTCAGTTTGTGTCCACCTAGCATGTCCATGTCCTACCGAACAACAAATCCTATTCCCTTTCAACAAGTTTATGACCTAAATTCAAATCAATGCCCTTCGCCGGGCATGTCTTCTATGACTGTCGCTAATGCCCGGCTAGGAAGGTCCCTTATTGCTTACCATGTTAACCTGCAACTAGAGCCACAGGATAAAGTTTTGACTTATGAGCGTGTAAGTTTAAGTTCCTGGAATGGAAAGGAGGATAAATCAAAGTACTCATGGAGTAATGCTTACACAGGAAGCCATCTGTTTAACCTATTAGTCAGTAGTGCTGACCTATAAGAAGAGCTGTACTTTAACCAAGAACCCATACTGATAGTACTGCAGGGGTGGACAAATCAAAGCTTGATTAGCGAGTCCACTGAGCAGTTTAAACATGAAAGCATCACAAGGTAATTATGTGCATTAATGCAGACTATAGATGATAAGCAAGACAATAAACCGATCACATTCAAATCAGTGACGAGTCAACACTGATTATCTTGTTACAATATGCCATATATTAAGCATTCAAGTGAGCAGTCAGTTCTCAAACATGATGCGTTGAATGCAGGAAAAATGGGCAAGCGTTAAGATTTGAGTGACTTTTTGACCAATTTGTGATGGAGATGCTCTGACCCATTCATCTATCCAACACAGCAGGTCTTGCGAGGTGATTTCAGCATGTAGTGGTGAGAACCTACAAAAAGAGGACGACCGTGAACAAGCGATAGGGTCATGGGCATGAGAGGTTCACTGATGCACATGCAAAGCAATAACCCGTCTGGTCTGATCCCACATAAGAGCTACTGTAGGACAAATTGCTGAAAAAAAGTTATGCTGGTTATGATAGAAAGGTGTCAGAACACACACTGCATCACAGCTTGCTGTATATGAGGCTGTGTAGCTGCAGACCAGTCAGAGTGCCCATGCTGACCAGTACACCACCTAAAGCACCTACAATGGACACCTGAGCATCAGACATGGGCCATGGTGTAATGGAAGAAGGAGGCCTGGACTGATTTTCTTCTACATTATGTGGAAAGCCAGGTCCATGTCATGTGTTGCAGATCAAGTACACCCCTTCATGGCAATGGTATTCCCTAAAGGTCAGTAGAATGATGCAAAATTGTTCAAGCATAGTTTTGAGGAACATTACGAAGAGTTCAAGATATTAATGGATTGGATGTGCTGGACAAACAGGTCAGATCCATGGAGGCCCCTCCTTACAGGACTTAAAGGATCTGCTGCTAATGTCTTGGTGCCAGATACCACAGCACACCTTCAGAGGTCTTGTGGAGTCTATGCCAGGATGGGTCACAGCTGTTTTGATGGCACAAGGGGGATCTAAACAATATTAGGCAGGTGGTTTTAATCTTTATAAGCCTTTATCCTCTCCTGATAATGCTTCTGTTGAAGAACAGACATCTTTACACCCTCCAACAAAAAGTCTATGGTAAGATTCTAGCTATGAAATGCAATGGTCTGATGTAAAAAAGTCTGCCTAGCATCTTAACTTTGTTGTGATGCAGTCTACTCTATTTTGCTGTTTAGTCACTGTTCACACATCCGCACTCTGGAAATATAGTTTAACATCTACTCAGGCCATAATACAGCAAGTAAATTAACTTCCTGCCAACAGTCAGATCTGGTCCTTAGTTCGTGTATACAGTGAAATTGGAACTAATTGGAGCGTGTTACGTTTAAACAAACATGTACTTGACATGTTTGTTTAAATGGAACACGCTCCAATTAGTTCAAAAAGTTTTCTTTGCTTAAAGTCAATAAGGAGGAAAAAAGGGGGTTCTTTTCAGGCTGTTGAAAGAGTAAATAAAAAATGCTGGTGACCATTATTCCAACAGCCTCTTGAACCTGCTTGTCCAACGGGCAACTGTGAATGAAAAATTGATCTGTATTTCGCTGGTTCCAGGTGCCTGGGCTAGTGATTTATCCAGCCCTGTACTGAACACTGACCTAGAAATAGTGCAGACCATTGATTTGGACAAACACAATGATCACAGAGTAAAACAAGCACCATTTGGGGGGAAAAACAGTAGATAGCAAGAATTGTTTTTCCACCTGATCAATCTTCAGCAGTCTAGCATAACATTCTGGTCAATATAATGGAAAACCTGGAAAGTTCTGTTTGGTCAGCTACTCAGGAGCAAGACCCAATGAGTGGGTGCTCACAGAAGCAGAACCCATGAGGTCTGGAAAGGATGACACTATCGCACAACGTCAAAGATCTTAATGCAGTGGGTATGTACTGGGGCATGTCATTAAAATGTGATACTGAGTACTGGTATTAAGGGCTACTATTGGCCAAGGTATTGGATTGGATTTGCCATGGGTTCCAACCCACTGGCATATTTTATGGCATAAATAAACAATATGGCCAAAAGTGTGTGGACACCTCACCATCACACCCATATGTAGTTCCTCCCCAAACTGTTGCCACAAAGGTGGAAGCACACCATTAGTATAGGGTGTCTTTGTATGCTGCAGCATTACAGTTTCCTTTCACTGGAACTAAAAGGCCAAACCCTGTTCCAGCATGACACTGCTCTTATGTACAAAGCAAGGAGATGGTTTTCCAAAGGTGGAATGGAAGAATTGCACAGAGCCCTGACCTTCAACCCCCTGAACACCTTTGAGATGAATGGAAGGCGGACTGCACTCCAGGCCTCCTCACCCAACATCAGTGCCTGATCTAATGCTCTAAGGCTCTTGTTGCTGAATGAACACAGGTATACTCCAAAGTCCAGTGAAAAGCCTTCACAGAAGAGTGTAGGTTATTATACCAGCAAATGGGGGACTAAATGTGGATATAGGATGTTCGACAAGCACATACAGGTGTGATGCCAGGATGTCCTCAAATTTCTGATTATATTGTATACACTGTTGACTGACCACCTTCACCATCATACCTCTGAAGCAACAACAGCTTGCAGAGATTTGACTCGGTTACTGAAAGGATAGTAATATCAGATATGGGGATAAATGGGAAAATGGGATCCCTAGAACTGACATAGGGTACTGGATCTGAATTAGTAACTACACTGAGCCATACACACTGTTCACCTGCATGTTCTCACATTCAGCATCTTCGAATGCTCATTTCAGAGCAGTTGTGTTTTTTTAGCACTTCATGACTAATGTTAATGTTACACAGCAGGAGCACTGATCTCTGATCAACCATTCACTCAACATTGCTTCAAGCACACTCGTCCAAGATCAGATCAAGTAGGCTTTGTGGAGGCAGAGGCCTCTGGCTTGTGTAGGAGTACGAGTGTGATAATAGGAGGCTATTCAAAGCACGTGAATCATCCAACAAATAACTTTTCAAAACGCATATGCTTTTTTTTATTTATTTATTTTTTTACAAGACTGGTTGCCTTTTACCACGGACGCAATGCGTTTTGTAATTTTTCTCTATATTATTCTCTTCAGCTCTATTGAACAGGCTGTACAAGCAGTCGAAAAGGTATGTAATTCCATAAAAACAATGTCCTTATCACAGTGTGCAGGGGTTAAAGCCCTATGAAATGATGGCATAGTATGAACAAAACCTATCACTGTAAATGAGTTTCAGGTTTCTCGGTCATTTCTAGGTCTCTTTATGGAGCGCAGATGAAAACAGGCATATACAGCATAACATTTTGTGATGAAAAGAATATTATGGTGTTTGTATGGGAGGAAATGACCGTGTGTAATGGAGGCTGGAGCAGGGTAAAGGCTTAGTCGACACTGGAACCTGGGTTTACTCCAGCGGTTCACACAGGCTGCCTTAATCTCTCCAAATCCTCGTTATTTCGCAACCATTAAAAGCTGCATTTGATGCATTAATTTAGTAAACTTGCCTTAAGATTACTGCTGGTTATTAGGATATTTACTAACGTTATTTGGGTTATTTGGGTTGTGCTACCTTGGGCAGCCGCAATCATAAGCAGTATCATAAGAAAACTAGGGAAAACTAGGAGAAAAACGGCAAAATGGGATTTTTAAAAATGCATGGAAATGCACAGACATGGCTTCTTTCGTTTACTTCTCGTGGTAAAAAGCAGCTGCCGCATGCAATCAAAGGTCACTTTGTCATTTCCTGGGAAATGCAATAGCCCTGGAGTGTCAGCAACACCTCATTTAAGTGTGTGTGTGAGGTCGCCTTGTCATACCGGTATGGCATCTCACTTGCCAGCCCCAAGGAAGCGGGGGCAGTTTTTGAGGCGTGCTCCTGTGGGTGGACACACACACACACACACATACACACACACACACACACACACACACACACACACACACAAAGAAGGTTGCCTGAAAGATTAACCCGGATCCCTTTTATAGCCCCCGACAAGAGGTTAAATCACTCGTTAAAGCCTGCTGCTCTAACCTGAATAATTAGATCATGAATATTATAGCGGCTGACTCAGTCACAGCACGACTGATCAATCGTGGCCGCGTTGGCAGGGAGCAGAGTCGGGGATAAGCATCCCGCTGCACAGAATGCCACGCTTCCACAGGGGGCTGGTCTAATTAAGCTGAGGGCGGCAGAGTCAAAGAGGACACTGTGAGCCAAAACAATTTCTTTTTCGCTTATAATGGAGCCAGGCAGAGCTTTTTTCCAAGGGGCTGTTTCAAGGGCAGTGGTACACTGACCCCATATCATTGTATTATATCAGGTATAAATCAAGTATTTAAAGAATAAGAGAAAAAAAGTTGTACTAATCACAACATCGTCTGCACCATTTTTGGCTCTACATGTATGTCCATGCTTGGCTCTTTGGGTAACCATATTCAGCACTGGTACTAGAAAACTGTGACAAAAGAACAAAAAAAAACACTTTTCACACTTATGGTGCCTTCTCGGATATCAGATGGAAAAGTCTTATATGAGGGTCTTGATTGATTGATTTTGATTGATTGACTGATTCAAAACCTATCACAGCAAATGAGTTTTAGGTTTCTCTGTCATTTCTAGGTCTCTTTATGGAGCGCAGATGAAAACAGGCATATACTGCATAACATGGGCGGCACGGTGGCGCAGTGGATAGTGCTGTCGCCTCACAGCAAGAAGGACCCGGGTTCGATCCCTGGGTGGG
>JANCOA010000034.1:4230184-4241059 GCA_024363135.1 Leptodoras oyakawai
ACTCCGGTTTCCTCCCACAGTCCAAAGACATGGTAGGTGAATTGGTGATGGGAAAATTGGCCCTTAGTGTGTGAATGTGTTTGTGTATGTGCCCTACGATGGATTAGCGCCCTGTCTAGGGTTGGTTCCTGCCCTTTAGGCCAGGATTGAAACAGTCCTCACAAACAAGCTAATGTTAGGCTATCAACTCCCTAACAAGTTAAATATAAAAGTAAAACTGACTAGTTTTAGTTTTTATCCTCCACTGGGTTCTTTTAATTATGCATATACAATATTTCGGGCTCCCGAGTGGCACAACACAACGCGTTCGCCCTTTCATCCGGAGATCGCTAGTTCAAATCCGGGTGATGCTACAGCTGCCCGTAGACGGGAGCTCAGAGAGCAAGATTGGGCGTGCTCTCAGGGTGGGAGGGGCAGCATAAGTTCTCCCCCATGTTAATCAGCGCGACACTGTCCAATCACAGGCGTCTGTGAGCTTATGTGTACAAGAGGTGGGCCGGAGCGCTCTCCTCCAAGCGCGCTACACCGCTCCCAAAGGTTGCATGAGCCGCAGTTCGAAAAGAGGCGGCAGCTTGCGTCACGTGTATCGGAGAAAGCCCGCGAAGGCTTCGCCCTCCCGGACTGGCAGTTTGTCATGACAAGGTGGGAAAAAGCACTGACGGGTGGGAATTGGAGACGACTAAATTAGGGAGAAAATCGGGTACAAAAAAATATATTAAAAAAATAAAATAAAATAAAATTATGCATATATTTCACCATGAAAGGGAACCATCTTTCTTATGTTTGCACTGAACTAGTGGATTTTCCTTACTGCTGATGGCCTTTTCATGCAAATCCAAGGTAAATGAGTTACGGCCGTTCTCACAAGTGGTTTTCTTTCTATGCCTATTAGGCAAAGATGGATTCAAAACATAGTTTCACGAGGTAATGGCTTCCCATTCTTAACAAGCTACTCGAAAAACAGAACTCAAATTACAGCTGTATGTATTTTTACTATGCAAAAAGATCTATGAAGTTCTATGAAGCTTTATGATTCACACATAATACAATCAGAGTCAATATCAACCGCAAGATCGTGTAGAGACGAGTACCGGCTTTATACTGCGCGGGACTTCAGAGCAGACAATATATTTATATTAGCACTCAGTACAGTGCACAGAGCAATAATGTCATATTACGCCTCCTCTGCTATTAAGATCCTTGGCGTCCAAACACTCAACACCAGAGTGACTTCTCACGCACTCGCAACTCATTGAAGGTCTGCTCAGACAAGCCAGCTCGTATATCAGACAAGAGAGGGGGAAAGAGAAGGGGGGAGAGCGCGAATAACTCTCCTAATATGTTCAGTGTTAACAGATATTCAGCGTACAGAAGATAACACAAAGGAAGGGTGCTTGTGTTTTGCTCCCAAAATGCCAGAACTTTCCACAGCTCTTATCTGGAAGCTTGAGAGGTTGAAAGGAGATGGAGAACTTCTTATTAGTTCATCTGGCTTTTGAATGACTTTATCCCAGCAACTTTTTCCCCCCAGCAGCGACAGTCAGCGGACAGAACAGACTGAAGGGATCACGAGCAGCCAGTGGGGACGGGTGCTAGAGGAAAAAAAAAAAAAAAAGCAGAGCAATCACAAGGAATTGTGGTGGGTGCTGGCTCGGGGGCAGAAATCATTCAATCATTCATCAAAGAGCATTTATGAGCGATGGAGCAGAGCCTGTGATGATGAAATTTCAACAACAGGCTGAATGTACTGTACCATAGTCTGTCTGCCTTTCACTGGCTTTGTCAAGTGTCTTCGGCTGTCTCCTATAACCCGACTTCACCCTTTTGTGCTTTCGGATCCTGTTCTCCGATTTGGCAGGAGTCGCTTTGGCCTGGTCTTCGTTTCCCCCATTGTCCTCTCGGAGCAGCTTCTTAAGTGCTCCAGTTAATCTCAATGCATTAAACAAGCTCGCTTACGCCAGGCAGCCACACAATGGAATGCCGGACACAAGATGTACAAGATACGAGCAGAAGGTAGACGTGCACACACACACACACACACACACACACACACACACTTTCATGTGACTGCTTTTATGTCGTCTTTGTTCTATAGACTCAATGCATGCCCTTATTAGATGCTAATGGCAGACTGAGCCCACTCATGGGGCATAAAGCACAAGATGGGGCGGCACAGCCATTTGATCCAGCAACTGTTGTTAAGACGAAACAGAGCAGACTTCAAGCCAAGTATCAAAGATAGACAGGTCAGACTCTCATGATCTCCCAGCACAGACTAAATTCAGACACAAGTGCTCGAAAAACTGGATGGAACCCACAAAGATTAAGCTTTAAAAGGGATTAAATCACAGCTTAAATCCAGTTAATCCAGTTTAAAAAATTTGCATTGTGTAGAAAACGTTGATTTCAATATAATTTTACTGTAAAATGCTTAATTGCTTTATTACAGGAACTGTGATTTAAATTTCGTTTAAATATTTACTTTACTTTGGTACCGGAGATCATCTGAATTTCTGCCTCCGTTCACAGGAAGAGGTCACTTGAGTAACACTGCACACAGACAATCACTCGTCATTTATTGTTTCAACAAAACTCTCTTGAAAAGACAGGATGCTAAGAACTATCGCGTCACGGTGTTAAAAATTTCCCTTTCCTGGTGGACAGGATAGCCAATCAGATTGTTTTGTTTTTTAAAACAATCATGATGTACCCTCAGAATTAATCCTGGTTCGAGGATTTTGAATTGTAAAGCCATGTTATAAAAAACTGAGTGAACACAGCTATAATCAAAACACATCAACAGATACCTGATTGGCTATAAACCCCAAATCTAATCCTTGTTGGTGCAACCAATCCCGACTCAACATGTATTTAATTTTTAAACCAGTAAATAAAATAAATCTCCAGACTGCATCTAAATTTCCACCTGGTGAAACGGAGCTATGCCAGGTCAACCTACTGACACTCGATCTAGTGGCCTTGAGATTTTACACTAGGTCGCAGATTGGCACTCGAGATAATCCAACGCCGATGTGTATCTGACACAAGCATTTACTGCCAAGAGGTTTTGGCAGCCTAAGAGTCAGAAAAGCAAATGGCCAATTAGCAAAGTGCCACCATGCTAATGGCATCCTTCCGTAACCCCTCGTTAGCAGCGAAATGAACTGAACTGGAGCAGAGAGTGATGCGATGGTGCATCTGGTATTGATGGGTCTCGCGGTCTATATCTTGCACTCGTTTTTTCCCTGAGAAGATGCTGACTGGTCAGGCCAGAACACCCACACCGTTGGGTGAAGGATGCTGATTAGTTTGGTCAGCAGAAGGTCGGCCATCTTATCTCCCGTCACGCTGAGATAATGGCATCCGACCGTCACGCGCTGCCTTCAGATCATTTGGTCTGGAGTCATCTGAGAAGACAGGCAGACTAAGGATAAACAGGTCCCACTGGGCAAGAGAATATACACATGTCATGGTCATGCTGTTTTTAACAGCAAACCCAGTTCTCACAGGTAAAACCCAGGACTCCAAACCAACAACAGACATTCAAAGCAATTACCTGTTTAAACAATCAATCTACCCTGGGCATGAAGAAACATTGGTGAATCACATATCAATATTTTTAATCATCTGATTAAATGGGTGGGTTTAAGCAAAAGGTGCCAACAGGTAACTCCAGTCCACTAATTTGATCAGTCAGACGGCGTTCCAAAAGGGCCTATATTTCCTATAACTATATTTCTATACTAAAATCCTGCTCGTCTGTGATAACCATGAAAAATTCCACTTCCTCCTTCGAAACCAATATGACAGCAGACAGTAGATAGTAGATGACACTATAACATTATAATTGATACTTTTCAGGAATAGAACTTAAGACTTCAAATATGAAAGCTCATCAGATGAATTTGAAAAGGAAGAAGGGATGTCAGGTCCTATTAAACAGACCTAGGAGCATTTCAACAGCTGGGAAGACACCAAAATAGCCATTAATCTTAGTGCTATACATCATTATTCTGATTATATTAGCACCCATCTGCAAATATCAAAACAAAACAAAAGTTATTATAATGACTGGTTTGAAAACTAATGGAGACACGCAGTACAGCTTTTAAACAGTGCCAATCACAGCGTGCATTTCTACTTAGTGAAGCTTGGCATACCACCGATGACACCATCATGAATCAAGAAAGCAGTTTCATAAATCATGCCTCACCCAGTTTGCTGGATTCCCAAGCTTCTTACAGATGATTCTCAGCAGCTCTTGTGTTCATTTGAATCTGACCAGTGAAATGCATTACGTTTTATGATCTTTACAATGTTTCTGTGGTTCAACTGATTTCCATACAGCTTTTGAGCACAACCACAAATTAATTAGAAAAAAAAAAAAAAAAAGACGCACATGAACACAAGCACCCCTGTAGAAACCTTTCAAACACACTCACATGCACTAGATGTACCTGATGTGCCTCACATCAGGGCTCAAATCCAGCCAGATACCACCAATGGAAGAACAAACATGAACTCATTCTTCTGAACACAAAATCAAACAGAGGGTGCCAGCAGCTGCATTATCCCAGTAATCCAGTCCAGACCACCTCGGTGAAACCAAACGGACTGCCTGACCTTGCCAAGATGTTCCTACTGAGGTTCTTTTTTGCTCCCCAGGTTTCCCCTGAGCCGTTGTGAATGAACCCTACCCCTGACAGGAATTAAAGCTCGTGGCTTCGTCCCGTCTTCCTTCTGTTTTTGAGCAAGATACTGTGTGCCTGTACGTGCAGACGTGTCTGTGTAATAAAGAGCAGGTACAAGTCGAACTTATCCGGAGGAAACATGAATGAGCGGGCAGTTAAGGTTTATTGCCTATATGTAACCGAAGACGTTTAACTGCTCTGTGTGCGAGTGTGGCTTGGGCTAACGGCTCAGTGTTTAACCTGAGGGACTGTCTCTCTCTCTCACACACACTCTGACACTCCATTAGGTAAAGAAGAGAAAGGAGGAAGACAGACATGCATTCTTTACCTCATGGCGCACACTGGAAAACAGCTGTGCAAATGGGCACATACACACTAGACATTTGAGCTATGAGAAGCAAGCTCGACAAGCTCCATAAACTTATACAACCCTCTGTGGAAAGAAAACATTCAGGGCAACTCTGAAGGGAAAATGTGCTGTTTGTCTGTTTGGCTATAAGCTATAAACATTAATAAACTGTTTATATTGTCATTTTAAACCATTAAAAGCATACAGGTGAAGTAATAAATGGTCTAAAATGTCTTAATTCCCAACAAAACTACTAAAATGGTCTATTTTCATCATTACAATGTTCTCTCCTGACATGCTTAACAGCTAACCAGTGGGTTACTTGCTAGTAAATTAGCACATGTTTGTTGCAGACACACCTGTGAGATCTTAGCACTCAGTCTTGACTTTTTACTGTCATATCATCAACAGATTCATTCACAGTAATCAAACCTCTCAAAATCTCATGAAAAAGATTATGTATACCACTAGCTAATGTTCACTAGCTTGCTGTTCAGTAACATAGCTAACACAGCTAGCTAGCTCAGCACACAGATTCTGAGGTAAAAGTTTCATCGTAAATTAATGGACATATTAAACATGATTTGAATATATTTGGTGATTTTTCCACACACTAAACTAATATTTCTCACTTACAAAATAATATTTATGAATATTATACAGATATCCTGAGAAATTTCAAATGCACTTTCAAATGACTTTTGTGCTGTGGAAATGAAGTTCACCCAAACATCAAACTATATACTCAGGATCACCTTACAGTAGTAATACACCCTTTAAAAATCATACTTTTTTTAAGTTCGCTTTACATTTGGTTTGCATTAAAAAGGCATCAGCGTATTTGCCAGACTTTCACAGTACACTGAAGTACCAGAAAAACTATGCAAATTACATAGCGATGTCACCTACGCACGTCATTGGTTGCATCCACCAGTACGTATATAAAGTGACAGATATTTGTGGAAGCATCTAGGGCCGTTTCTGCCATGAGAACAGCAAGTTATCACGATTTTGATTTTCAATGTGGTTTTAATAGTTGGAGCTCGTGAGATGGGTCAGAGCATTTTGGAAGTAGAAGCAAAGTTTGGATTCAAATATGAGCCTTCATTTGCAAAAAAATTCAAAACATCGAACTTTCGACATCAGTGTGGCGGTAAAATGATAGATGAAATGATGGATAGGCGTGCAACACTGCCACGTGCAACGTTCCCTCCAAGATCCTGTGGGGGACCTACCAAGTATTAACTGGTATACCAGTTTTCCCTGGTACTTCAGTGTATATAATCAGAAATCAACCTGACAGTAGTTATACACCATTTGAAAATCATATTTTTTAAACTTCACTTTACATTTGGCTTGCTTTAAAAGAGCATCAGCGTATTTGCCAGACTCTCACAGTACTTCAAAATTTCACAAGCAGCAGTCAAGACAACAGCGCTGTAAGAGAACTGGATCTGAAAATGTGTTCTGACCTGCAATAAACACTGTGCGCTTTACCATTAAGCCACCTGTCATGTGTGCGTACAAATGAATAAGTCAATCCAAACCAAGTATCTGTCTAGAACTGTAGCTATGGTTACACATAGAACTCGGAGAAGAGAAGCTACTCGGGTTGCTTCTCATTGCTCGGAGAGGGTGCATGTCAGCTAGAAGTCAATACTTTTTAGCCTAGACCAATGCAGCAGCATGTGTTTGTGCTTTCTTTTTTTTCCTGTACAAAGTGCTGCTAGCTTGTATTGGCAGGATGTAATTTTGTGATGAATGAGCCTGTAGTCTATGGCGTGACCTGCCCCTTCCTCCTAATCAGTCCATTCTGAGGGCGCTCCACTCATCTCTCAGAGCTCTAAAAAGTCTCAAATTCACTTATCTTGTGTGATGGGGCTGAAACTAATTTGCCCTGGCTCTCTCTCGCTCTGTCGTTCTCCCTCTCGATGCCTCTCTCCCACTCCCTCCCTCTCTAAGCAATTACTATCTGTATTTACAACCTGTCTCTGAGCTGCACTGTCAGGGGTCAGGATCCAACTGCCAGAATATAAAATTACATGACGGGAGAGTATCGTGGCCTTTTGACACTTTCGCCGCGCTTTCATTTTCTCACACACACAGACACAGACAGACAGACAGACACACACACACACACACACACACACAGTAAGGCAGAACTTTTAAGGCTTGATTGGAGACATCTGCTCAATGACAATCACTTGGCCAGAAAGGTACTGACACTCTCGTCTTATCTCTCTCTCTCTCAATCTCTCCGTTTTTCTTGCCTTTGGCACATTCTGAACGCAAGAACTGGTGCTGTTGAAATCAGCAGGGCGTGCAAAATGCCCCACGGTGAAATGTGATACATTTATGGCATGCATAAAGGACAGATTACCAGATTTGGGATTTGTGCCATGCGTGTACATTAGCGTCTGCCTTTAACTCTGAACCTACCTTGTTTACGCCAACACACATGCACAAAGACTCTAATTAATATTTACTGAAGTGCTTTGCCAGCTTGGAGTGCTTTGCCCAACAACATTAATGACAAACACACAGAAAAGAGCTTGTACTCCCTTTATGCGCCCCTTCAGCAAGTTATGCTTTGCGCAGGCAGGTCAATTAAACATAACAAAGCACTTAAAAGACAAACTCTGCCACGAGCCCTTAGCGTGCGGACATGGAGGCGCTTGCCAATTAGCACATGCATTAGTAGGTGGCCTTGTATTGTAGTGCTCGACAGTCAGGCACCGCACAACATAGTGGCTCTTTCTGTGTGGGCTCATAATGATCTCATTGTTACTCAACCGCTGTTTGGAGAAGGCACTTCCAGAATTCAGATCTGCTCTTTTTAGTATGTAAGGTGTACCCTTTAAAAGCTTTCCAACACCCACTGTGGGGCAAAGAGGCACTGTGGAAGTTTGATTTTGACACAGAAGGTCTCATATGGAAAGCGACCATATGCACACACACACACACACACACACACACACAGCTCTTCGTAAAACCACAATATAAATAACGTAGCAGTAAGCATGGGCGTTTTAAGGATGACTGTCTGTCCTGGGCTGATATCTGAAATGCCAAATCACATAATGGCTTTCCGCAGTGAAGACAAACGTGACACCCAGACGTCCAAATGATCCCTGAGTGCACACGATAATTGGGCTGAGAACAGGAGACCGGATTTCTGGGGAAACAAGGGCTGTGAAACTTAATTATCCACTCTTTGGAAATGTAGGGCACGACAGAAACTGCACTCTCGGGCGAGCTAATGTCAAGCTCTCGTTTCGGACGGACCGAGAGGAGCGTCCGTGCGCATGCGCAAAACCATCCGTAAATCAAATAAGCACTCTGAAAAGAAAACGCACTTTTCAGAACTACTGATGGTCTGGAGAAGATCGAACATGGACTGTATTAAACTGGCAGGGGAAATAAATTAAATAAAAGAAAGCCTTTTAAGTAAGGAAACCCCTTTTTTGGAAAATAGCATGAATGATTTGTGATCAAATTGTCGAACAGACGCACAAAGGTATACTAGTTTATGGTTTACTACAATGATCAGGGATTATAAGCACTTTCAGTGTGTGGTCCATTGAAAATCTGTATGTATGATATTCATTCCTAACTGTCATTAGTCTTTATAACTTTTAGAGGTAACGATCATTTATTTATACTGCATTCTTTGCAAATCAAGATGTGCCCTGATTCCAGTAATTAGTGCTGAGCAGTGATAGTAATAATAATAATAATAATAATAATAATAATAATAATAATAATAATGTAAGTCACCATGCGGATCAACATGACAAGGCGGAAAAAAATGACCATGATCGTCGACTGATGAGAAAATGCCCCAGCGAAGACCCCTACATATGGACAGGGGGGAAACAACACGGCTGTGCTGAACGCTCCATAACAAAAACACGGTCCTTACCCCACCATCCAATTACAGACGGGTGACATTCGACGAAGAGATTATTGATGTATTCAGCACAGATCCACCGGACTCGGATGCATGATTAAAATCCCAAAGTGTGGCAGCAGAAAGAGGTGGAAATCCGCACGTCCACAGCGGAGCAGGCAGCTAAACCGGATCCGGTCGGCAGCACAGGCTACAGCGACTATTGCACTGCTACTTCAGTCACTTAACTCGGCCCATACGTTTACATCAACGCGGAAGTTTCACACTGCTCTCACTCTGATTGGGCCACGCTCAGACGCGGAAGTGCGTTACGCTAATGCTATTGGCGGCTTCGTCAAAAAGAGGCGGGGCTTCATCCTAGGAAAGTCATGCGGCCGGATGCGATCCATGACGTCAACCCTTTGTTACCTTGCCGACCCCTTTTCATTTGTAACAGCGCGTGAGGCTAATAAAAGGTTCAATGCACTGTCGCAAAGGGCGCAGCGACATAAATCACATTTCTGAACTCGCAATTCAAGACACGTGATTTAAAGAGTGGAAAACAGTGTCTGTCAAACAGGGACTGTTACCTTTTACATTCTTATTACCAGAATAAACTTTATATTTTGTTATAAATTAAATATGCTGTAGTATGTTGCATGTTGCATGTTGCATGTTGCATGCAATAATAAACAATAACAACCCATGCAATACAGTAACTAATGTCCACTCTTAGTGTTGGAATTCACCTGACACCCCCTAGAACTCTAAATGAGCATGCATTTGCAGTCAGTAATCAGATACTAACAGATGCTGAATTAATCCTCCAAACGACTCATATGCAATTACACATTCAGTCAAAAAGCTATTCTTCTCTGCCATGTGCAAATCTCTAACTTTGCAGCAATTCCGCTGTCAAAACACAGAGCTTAGGCACGCCGCACAAACATCCACGGTGACATTTTGAAACAACAGCTCTGATATTCAGCAAAGGTCATGAGGATGAATGCTTTTCAGAAAACAGAACGCAAGTTTATTTGGGCACAGTCTGAGCCCTGCGGTGAACCTGACAACCTGGACCTGAGATAAATGACTCTGTTTGATTAACACGTCCAGAAATATTGCCTAATTCACATGCATTTGTGCCTAAAGGACAAACCTTTATGGATTAAACACTTTATGCAATTAGCTAATGAATCTGTCTAGGAGAATTAATTGGCAAATATTATTCTGTCCAGGAGTTATGGATGGATGTGTGGATGGATGGATGGATGGATGGATGGATGGATAGATGGATAGTTTATTGATCCAGACAGTGCACCACACAACAGACTGCGTGCATATACAATTATAAAGCCAGGACTCTTGATATAAAGAAAAATACATATAAAAGTTATAATGCATGAGGAATAATGCACATCCCGTGCACCTTGCACATTTGTAAATATAAAGGTGCACCGTGCAATATTCAATCTTATTTTTATAATATAACCTTATTACAGACTAACAATCCAAGCATAAAGCCGTGTATCCGTTGTATAACGTTTCACCTGGGATTAGCTAATATATGAATGAATATTATGGCAAACCCGTGTTATAAAACAGTAACAAGACAAGCCACTGATACACAACCGCCTTACTCTCTCACACTTCTCCTCAAGCAAATACACCAACAATAAATCATCACATTTAAACTGTGCAAGAATAAACCACAACATTCACAGGAATAATTGCACAGGAATTTATTTATAGAGTTTAATGCGGTGAGTTAGCTAGTATGCTAAAACCAGCTTTCTAGTATTCATGCAGCGTTCACGAGCTACCTGATTTATCGTAAACTCTAGTTTTCGGCTCTAAAGTTATGCACCAGCATGCATACATGTCGTAATTACAAGTAAAATGTAACCAGATTTATTGCTAACCTTTATACTTTCACTGTGTTAATA
>JANCOA010000034.1:4271090-4282970 GCA_024363135.1 Leptodoras oyakawai
GCTTCAACAGCAAATATCCCAAAGGCCTTGGTATAGCAACTGCGTTTCTTATACAGAGCACCTTCCTTGTTTTACATTTCATTACACTTTTACAAATTAATTCCCTTAATCTCCTACTATACATATCAGCCTGGGATATGTGTAATGCAACATTTTCCAATTCAGCTTATAATCTGCACATGAACGTCCTGACAGATCCTGTTTACTTTGCGTAGTCCCTGAAATGCATAGTTTAAGACCATACTATAAGTCATCTTGAAATGTTGCTTGGTAATTCAGCTCAAGTCTAAAGAGAGAAACTCATCATGATTCATGAGTTAGATTTCCCCATTAGCAGACACCCAACTACACATCCCATCCTTCATTACCCTTGTATTGACTTCCTGGTTGAAAGCAGCTTTCTGCATCTCCAGCTCTCGCTTTGAGTCGGCCATTTTAGTATCTGCCAGGAACTTAATGTCCATCATTTCCTTCTTGCATTCTGCTTCCTGTAGAGAAGAAGAGACGAAGCATGAGTGAGCAGAAGTGCAGACAAAAATCGATGAAACCCAATTGATTTTAACTACAGCGTACACACCCGTATTCCAGCATCTCTCTCCGCCTCTGCTACTCCAATGTCTGCGTCTCTCTGCACAGCGGCTGTCTGGGACTTTCCCAGTGAGCTCAGGTAATCCACTTTATCATAGACATCCTATTAGGGGAAATCACATGCATACACACACCAAAAATCAATACCATATACAGTCTTTGAAACCCAAGGATAATGTATAAAATCACCTCCAAGGCAGACTAAAACACCTAAATGCACTACAAACTATTTCCTGATTGATTATCTATAGTTTATTTTAGCTGAGTTTCTCTACTGAGCAGATATGGGGATGGGAGAAAGGCCTTAATCGTAGGTGCTTAAACCCCCTTGTGCTTGTTTTAAAAAATAAGACTCTCATGACTAAGTAATGTTGGAGGTTTTTCCACAAAATATTAATATACATAACTATAAATATTCATCAAGCTGTTTTCTTTGTAAAATAACAATACACTGCATTTTATTCTATTTAATTCATAGCATTTTCATCCCTCTACACAGCTTTACCACATTAAACAAAACCTGGCTACAAACTGCTCACCTTAATAGTGAAGCTGAGAATCTCAATACCCATCCTACCCACATCAGGAGCAGCCACCTCCCTCACCAGGCTGGCAAACTGATCTCGGTCCTGGTAAATCTGCTCCACTGTCAGAGTGCCTAGAAACACAGGGCTGAGGTCAGTCATGATGCCCTTGCACCTTTTCACAGCAATGCTTTATGCAATGTCACAGAGCAGACAAAGATAAGAGAGAGGAAGAAAGCTTGTCTCTATAATTTACAAAGCAGGACTAACGTACTCTCTCGAACGCGTGTTGAGATACAAACGCTCTCACTGATAGACCTGAGCACCAGAGCACCACTTTGGAGCCCGTGTTATTATTTTTTTATGCTACTACTGGTCTCAGTAGATCACTGCGATATACTGTCTGTAGTAATATAGTATGTAGTATACATGCTGGTCTCAGTATGACAGTGTATGACTACGACATTTACACATGCTGAAGTAAACAGGGCTGACTAACCCAGAATAGAGCGCAGATGACCCTCCAGTGTCTGCAGGATGACCCCCTTAATTTCCAACACTGATTTACCAAGGAACTGTTCACAGGCAAGAGAGAGTAGCTCGTGGTCTGTCATTACCTTGACCTGAAAGCATTGTGTACACACGCACACATTGGAAATACAGACAAGGACATTATTTATGTTCACACCCACAGACTCCAAACCTTTTTTATTTTAAAACACTCAGACTCACAGAACAGAAAACTATCCAAGTGAAAATATTCACTTAGATACTACATTTTAACGTTTTATATAAAATTACAGTTCAAAATCAAATGCAGTACTCCAAAAGTTTCCAAACTGATCCATGTTCAAAAACCCTGCATACTGGAACTAAAATCCACTCCTCTTTTACCCAAACTAAGGACTATATGTGACGAATAACTGTAGATGCATTTCATCTACATTTAAACTCATTATGGACAAGAACTGGTGCTTCCCTGTAGTGAGGAAAGAACAGAAAACATGTTGACTTATAATTTAAGCCTAAGGGCAGTTGCTGAAAACTAAAAACTGGTAAAATTGGAAAACAAAACATATACGGACACGACACAAAATTTTACCAAAGTCATTTTGGTTACTCAACACCCTCAATGTTTTTCTGGTATTAGTGACTCATGGCTGAATACACCTTGGTTTGGTTTCAAACTTTTTGGTTTCACCTTTGGTTTCAACAAAGAGGAATTTACAGAACTAGCCTGCTATACTGACTTGCTAGTCTAGCTCACATCCATTACTGTCCTGCTGAGTGACATGAAAATAAGCATGCTTCCACCTCACACAGCTTTTACGCCATTGTGCTTCAGCCTGTGCCATGGACTTCATCACCCTGCTCCTGAGAGTGTCCTGTATTTGTCACAGAAACGGCTGCTATCTAGCTTATTTTCAATATTCTGATGGACTCGTTTTTGTTTGAAGGTTTTTGTGCAAGACTTTCAGTTCGCCATTTCTGGTTATTCCATCTGACTCTTCTATATTCTTCACAGCATCGATCGACACGGTCATTTAATCTCTGGTAGTTAATGTTTCCAATTATGGATTCACGGTTAAGACTGGTGTTGTTTGAGCAGTTAGGAAACCTGTTCTTTGTTTTGACCATAAACCATACAGCACTGCTGAATGTGGATCTAAGATGCTTGGGGCTCTGGTGCTTTTCATAACAGTAGCTTGCATAGTCAAACGGCTACGCTAGTTCAGAGTTTGTAGATAAATACAACAAATCTTGTACTTGAATGAACTATTTATTCGATTAAATGTTTCTACTTGAGAACATAAATATCCTTAAGAATGAAAAGTCTTATTAGAGTTATTACGGTTAATAATAATAACGGCAGCATCATAACAAATAACAGAATTAGAGTATGTTTGTTACTTTATTCCTTTTAGCCAGGGGTTTATTCATCCATCCACATCTTCAGCCAGTGATAGATTTTATTTCTCAAGAAAAACGATGAGACTTTTATGTCAATTATGGTTTCATTGCCATGTTTTATTCCTTTGGTCTCTGCATCAAAATGGACTTGCAAACAACCACACCCATATCGGAGAGGGATGAGTGGAAAATTTTGTTTACAGCCAAAACTTTTGTTTACAGAACATGCAGCATGTTTAAAAGGTACTGCATAAGCCCTGGCCATGCCAACTGCCCCCCCACTTGGGAAAAACACTATACATCATACAAGTAAGCCTAAGCTCACAGACGAGTCACAGAAAAATAAATAAAACAAATCACACCCAACTGCTGGATAGATATTAACATTTACCATGAACCACTAGACAGACAACAGGAAGCCATAAATTCTTCTAATCCTAGAAAATGTTTTATTTAAAAAGCACAATTATATACATTTACAGCTTATGCCCATGACTGAAGAACTCATTAAAGTATTCAACAGAAATACTGTACCTGTTTCACATTTATAGTCCATTTCACACACATACTCAAGACAGGGAATACTAGATTAGTTTGAAAACCATTGGAGTACTGCTGTAACAAACACGCTATAAACAGATTAACTATAAACTGTATTGGTATTGCATTGTAAATTGAACTGATTTGCTAAGCCTGTACAATAAACTACTAATTTTAAATACTGAATTCTGCTGCTGTGACATGGGAAGAGAGTGAGCTGCTTCTTCAGACAGATACATATCAAAAGTAGGTGTGCTAACAAAAGGAGTTGATCTGGGACCAGTTGATCCAGTCTGTAATTGAATAACACTGTCTCACAACTTGCTGGCCTCAGATCAACATCCTGCAGCATTCCACTTATACTGGGGTGAATGTGATAAAGAGTGGGCAGCCACAAAAATAAAAACTTTTTAGTGCTTTTAAACTGATGGTGGAAACATCATGCAAAATTAAACAAAATCTCGAATGACTCCCAGTAGTACACAGGGTTAAGGTTTCTCAGTTATACTGATTCATATAATCAAATCATAATACAGAGGAAGTCCAAATTGGAATTGAAAATAAAATGTTGAATACATTCATTATTTCAAAAGATCTTATTGAGAGTCATTTCAGTTTCTTCATTCATTCATTCATTCATGTGGGTCCACCCAGTGAAAAGTGCAGGTTGATGGAAAAGTATACGCTACCAACTCCAACTTTAGCCTGCAGAGGGAGCACGGCTCAGGCAGACATTCAAATCACAGCTGCATGCATCTTTGACAATACAACCCTCCACCCTCTGACATGTACAATCACAACCATTCTCACAACAGGATCAAACATAACAGAGCAACAAAAAAAAATAAAGAGTGACTGGAAAAACACGGTACATTTAAATAATAAGTGAAACTGAAAGAAAATATGATTTCATTTTGACATGGCTCATCTGTGTCGGCTGCTGGCATTGCTTGAGATTTTTTTTAATTTCTTTTAAGCTTACAGGCTGCCTGGACCTGAGGTGAGCTTGAAGCAACACGTTCATGAGATAATGGGACATAAAGAAAAGAAACGGGCTCGCCTTTTTTCGCTTTTGTGTTTATAATTTTTATGAATTGTGCGGGGGTTATGATGCTTCTTGTCCTAGATGCACTTCAGGGTGTGTTAATTTACCTAGCAGTGCTTAACTGCGTTTCCTCATTTTCTTCCCTTCACTGTAAAAGCACTACTTAGAAAAGTAAGTTAACTGGTTACACTCTAATCTTTGAGTTCAGTGAACAGGACAGTATCAGTGTCCGGCATTCTTCCCGTACTATTTTAAGTTAAATAAACAACATTTTGAATGCAGCCTGGATACTTACTTTTTTAAAATAAACTAGTTACAACAATTTTTTTTTACAGAGCTGCTTCTTCTGTCTCCCTCTAATAATACAAAAGGGGAAAAGAGAAAAGGAGTTGATGTGTTCGTTAAATTTCTTTTTCACCACTTACTTTACTATAGTCATCGGTTACTATACTTACTCCTGATTTATTGCAGAGTTGCATCACATCACTGATGTATTCATATTATCATCAACAAACATTAAATGTTGATGCATGAGTGTATAGACTCTTTTACTTTAGCATTAATCTCAAGCTTTTATTCATGCCATTACTTTTTTGTACTCAGTTTTGTTAGGGGTCCAATCACAGAAGGTTAGTCTTCATTATCAACTGCATGCTATGGTAGTTCACATAAACCTTCACATGCATTTTTGTATGAAATTTGCTATACAGATTCATCATGCTCAGACTCTTCCACAAATAAATTGGTCATAATGTCTGAACTGCCATAACTTATCACATAATACTTGGAACCTGATCACTGCTTGAAGTCATATTAATCACTAGCTTATCGTTATCAAAATGTGTTTTAAGGTTGTAGAAATGGTATACAGCAGTGCTACAATTTCAAAAACTTATACCACAGGGCCATGTGCTACAATAAAAAGCCGTTGGTTTAGGAAGCACTTGTGTTGCTTAATGAAGTCTCTTGGAGTGTGCTGGGATTTTTGACAATCAAATGAGAAGCAAATTTCTTGAAGCAGAGCTAGACTAGGTGTCGGTTAAAAATCTGGTTCCATAAAGTACAGCAAAATGTCTGCTGGATAATAAGCACTAGCCAAGATTTGATAGGAATAAACTGAATAAATAAAATAATATAAAGGAAATTGAAATCAGTGATGCACAGGCAGCCATGCCCTGGAGCTGATCTTCAAGATTTCTGATTTTCAGCATCCTTGATTAAGTAATAAAGCAAGTAGGCTGCATTATAAAAGCCCAGCCTTCAGTTACAGCAACAAAACAATCAATTTATAAATATAGGAATATCAGGGACACTGTAATCAATCAACATTTGGTTATTGTCGTCTTTTTTTTTATTGATTTATAATTATATCAGTAAAAAGATCAGTAAAAAATGCTTTAAATAAAGCTTGTTTATCGATCAATGAATTTGTTTAATGCACATGCTTCAGGTCACAAAATTGCAAAACTGCTTGCATGGCTGGTGCTGGTGAATTGTTTAATAAAATATAACCAGCCAATTCATTCTATATTCATCCAGTCAGTACTCCACTAAACAACTGTGCAATCAGAAACCAAGAATGAAAGATAGCAGCTTTTTTATTTTTGTTGCTTGACTGAATAGGTCTAGTACTGGAGCTAGAAAACTGGACAGGTTGCAGGGCAAAACAAGGGTTGAGGGGAAGCCTGTTAAAAAGAGGAGGTGCCTTGGGATTACCTGTGCCACCCCTGTGACTGTAAGCGCTACCCCCTCCGCTGTCTCAACATCCTCACACTTGGGCTGCAGAGTCATAATCTCTAGTGTTATCCTGTGGGAGATGCAAACAAAGGAAAGAACAAACCAAACAAATTGGGCTGATGGTCTACGGAACGGAATGTGGCAAGAAAGAAGGGAGGAACAACAGACAAGGGAGGACATGAAAACATACAAAAAAGAAAAACATTCACTCCATATATATATATGTATGTATATATGATCCGTGTGCACTGACTATTCAACGGAATAAAATGCTCAGACTCATCTTAACAAATTAATAAACCAATATGACCTTATAGATGATAAATGCATTTCAGTGTTGTATATAAATATTACATAAATATACCCTTCAGACAGTGCACATGGAATTCTTTAACGCATGATGGTGTAGAAAAACCAAGAGTGTGTTGGTGACAGCTGACTCTCTTTCCCTTTCACCACAGAAGAAAACTTTTAACGCAGCACTGCATAAATAATAACGTGTGTACGCGCCCATACCAGGGGAAGCAGAAAAACCTGCGCACGAGAAAACAGATTTCCAAACCAGCTTTCTGCTGCCACTGTTTATTTTTCCTCCAGCTGCCCTGCTGTTGTCTTTCAGTCCAGTGGATTTGGTTTTTTTTTTTGTTTGGTTGGTTTTTTTTTTTTTTTTTTTTAATTGTTTGCTTGGACTGGATCAGGTTACCTGAGCCACCCCGGTCACATCCAGGGGGACGCCCTCCGATGTTTCGATATTCTCACAGTGACACAGGACGGTTATTACTTCCAGAGAAATTCTTTGCAGGCAGATGAGTGGAGAGGAAAAGGACAGGGAAAGGGGGTTACAGGACAGCAGAATGTTATTATGGCATTAAAGAAAGACATGTTCTGAATATCAGGAGTTAGGCAAAGGTTAAAGCTAAACCATTGTATTGTGGTGTGTGTGTGCCCTTGAAAGAGCAACTCCAGCTGGCTTTTTTCATATCGTGACGCCTTTACCTTGCTCCTCCCAAAAAGGCTTTGCATACACTTGGATATTTTTGTCAGGCTAAGAAACTTTACTTGGTTGCATACAGTAGTACCGGATGTTTATAATCTGGTGGCCAAATACAAACAATATGCATTTATTTATTTACACGACAATGTCATGGCCAGACTCAAACTCACAACCGAGGCTTAAGCTAGGATACTTTTTTGTCAGAAATGAACTAAATAATAGATAACAGTTCAACATCATGTTTGTTATATATTTGTTATATTTGCTGGAGTTGCTCTTTAAAACTACTCATCCGAGGAATCGCAATGTTACAAAAACAACAACAACAAAAGCCTTACATGGTTAAAGAAGGCCATAGTGGTGTCAAATTGCACTCCACCCCAGCTTTCTCATCTGCCAGCCCTCTTTTCTCCAAGTCTGATCAGACCAAAACTGTCACACGGCAGGGCTGTATGCTTTCAAACCATCCTTCAAGGTTTTCAGCCGTCAATAAGATACAACATATGGCTGCTCTTGCAGCAGGAGAACTATTTTAATCATGATTAAAATATAATTAACCCTAATGAACATGAAACAATGCTCGGCTTCTCTAAAACGCAGTCTGGGCACATATGCTATCCTGAAAACACTAACAGAGGTTCTGCTTCTCCTCTTCCATTTAATCAAATTAGATTAGCTTGACACTAACAGCAGCCACTAAGCAGATTGCTGTGCTTCATGGCAGGAAGATGGGCAGGAGAAAGAACTCCCGAACATCACCCTGACCTCACAATCAGGAACAGGCTAAGCACTTCTCATTCAGAAACATGCACATCTTCATCGGCTGCACGGTAACAGCTGCTATTTCTGGGAAGTCACTATGTATCTATACATACGGGACGTCCCACAAATATCTGGTATGGAATTCCACGCATGCCTTCCAGTTACTAACAACAGTCTCCTTACATACACACACACACACACACACACACCCCCATCAGACAGACAGAGAGAGAGAGAGATTCAAAGAGAGACACCATTCAAAGTAATTTTGGCACAGAGTCCGATTGCAAAAAAGCTCTCTTTTACCGAGCGGCAAGCTTAGGATCCCAGCTAATGCATTTTAGACAAAGACAAGCCTTAACACGGAGCAAGACATGTTAGTATGTTGCACACAGAGGATCATGTATAGAAGAATTATCACAGAACAGAAAACAAACATCACGAACAGCAATCATTTCAGTTGACATTCGGTTAAAAACATTTCAAAGATATATAAATGGGATTTTGGTCTGGACTTTGACTGGGCCATTCTAACACATGAATGTGCTTTGATCTAAACCCTTCCATTGTAGCTCTGGCTGTGTGTTTAGGGTCGTTGTCCTGCTGGAAGGGTGAACCTCCACCCCAGTCTCAAGTCTTTCGCAGCCTCCAACAGGTTTTCCTCCAGGATTGCCCTGTATTTAGGTCCATCCATCTTCCCATCAACTCTGACCAGCTTCCCTGTCCCTCCTGAAGAAAAGTCTCCCCACAGCATGATGCTGCCACCACCATGTTTCATGGTGGGGATGGTGTGTTCAGGGTGATGTGTGGTGTTAGTTTTCTGCCACACATAACCTTTTGCATTTAGGCCAAAAAGTTAAACTTGGGTCTCATCTGACCAGAGCACCTTTTATAACCTAATCCTGCTTTACACTTCACCACAACTTTATCTCTGACCTGTCTGCTGTGTTCCTTGATTTTCATGATGCTGTTTGATCACTAATGTTCTCTAACAAACCTCTGAGGCCTTCACAGAACAGCTGAAGTTATACTGAGATTAAATTATACACAGATGGACACTATTTACTAATTAGGTGACTTCTAAAGGCAGTTGGTCACACTGGATTTTATTTAGGGGTAACAGAGTACAGGGGGCTGAACAGACATGCACGCCATACTTTTCAGATTTTTATTTATTAAACATTTTGAAAACCATGTATCATTTTCTTTTTACTTCACAATTACTTGCTACTTGGTGCTGGTCTATTCTATAAAATCCCAATAAAATACATTTAAGTTTGTGGGTGCAATGTGAAGAAAATGTGGAGAAGTTCAAGGGGTGTTAATACATTTCCAAGGTGCTGTAGGAGACTTGCTTGAATGTAACAAAGATGAACTTCATGCAAAGATGACCTTGAACCAAAATTGACAGCGTTTGTTTTTCCACACACTGCAGCATGTGTACATAAGTGTGTGTTCATAAGAGCAATAAGCTGATCTGATCATGAGCTGTGTGTATATATCTGCACATATACAGGATATATTTTGGCTCTTCTTGAACTGACAGACGTGTTATTCCCCCCTGAACTTTGCCACATAGTATTTCCATTACATTCTGCCTGAATAATGCTTCAACTTGCTGAGGTGGTTGGACTACAGCATGTAACTTTATACCTTTTAACAGCTGTCACTAGCCAGAAAACAACCAAAACAACAAAATAAAAATCCTCAAACAGTAACACTGACCTAATACACCTATACATTATGTATAGGTTTCTGTTTTATTAATAATATTAAATATTAATATAAAAGCTACATTAAGTATTATTATTATTATTATTATTATTAAGTATTATTGTCCTATTTATAATGTTAATGCTACATTAAGTATAGTGCAGCAAATTATTAAAATAATAAACCATTAATTAATCAATCATGTTATTTTATGTAATTGTGATTTAATGGTCGATAAGTATTTTTAGAGAGTTTGCGATCTATACCACCCTGACAGCATGGCCAGTTTTGCTCCCTTCGATTCCAACATCATTGGGATTCAAACTCGTAATCTCTGGATGACAGGGTGAACACTTTTCTGTTGCAACACCTTGATTGGAGCAAACAGCATGAACACATCCATATGAACAAACCTTTGTCTGATTCAATAAGCTGAGAAACTAGTGCGCACACAAGAAGAACTGGGGCATTACGTGTGTCTGAAGCACTCTTTATCCAAATTTGGATAAATTGCAGTTATATACATTTTCTCTTAGATTATAGTAACAGACAAATGTTTATTTCACTGGTTTTTGTGCAGTCATGCACAGTGCAAACACAAATGCTCTACTTCTTGCCATTTTACTTTCAACTTGAACTTGGGTCAGAATGAACTCAAGTCAGATTTAATTAAAACTTCACTGATAAATACAGGAGAACTAATTTTGCATCCTGATCAGAATGGATTATGGATCCATTATGGATACTTATGGATATATCCATAAGTAATTTTTTAAAGTGTTTAATTTGCATAGTTTATTGCTGATTGGTGTCATAAAAATGTATTTTTATATAACCATAACCTTCATTTCATTTAAAGTATGCTTGTCAGTGCTTAATGAGTGGATTCCTCTAGAAAAGAAATGTATTCAAATCTAATTATTGTCACACATCTGCCTGTCTGATTTGCATTTCCAACATTAAGTTAAATTGGTCCATGAAATTGATGAATATGGAATATGGAGTGTGGAATGTGCATACTTTTGTTTTACGATCTCAATGACCACATGCAAGGTTGGCACAGTGCTACTTCTGCAGCTACACCATTTAATCATAGTTTATGAGTTTCATCAATACAATGTACTGTAAACTTTGAGGTAATTAATCATCGATGATCAAGAAGTACCATAAAAACATTCCATTTTATTCAACAGTAGCACGCTGCATCGTGTCAGACTCTCCTGAAAGCACCAAGTTATGTCTGTGTGGGATTTAAACCTGCAGATGCTCAGGATATAAAGTAAGACAAAGTGCATATATAAAGAAGATCTACAAATAGATAACTCTTACTTTTGAATGTCTGTGAGGAGCCACCATGCCCATGCCCATCCTCCAACCATGTAGGTCTTCTGATCAGATCCACAGCAACCACCTACGGCAACACATCCAGGATAAGTCAAATAAACTTGAAATCAGTTACTCGAACCAGAAAATCTTATGCATGCTTAGAATAGTTTTGACAGTTCTCCTTTCAAGTGAAGAAATAAGCAAACATTTCTGAGTATAAAAAGCTCCAAAAATAACAGAAACTTTCAGTTTACTAACCACATTATGCCTAGTTCCCGATTGAAATTCGCATTTCAGTTTTGCATTTGAGGATGTAGGAAGAAGTGTGTGAACTGTGCAGGTTAATATGCATTTAGGTTAATGCACAGGAAAACCCCAAGCACTGAAACCTCCTTCAAGGTAGGTACTCTGAGCTTCCCACCATCTTCCTGGCATCTGTTGTCACAACATCTATACCACACGTATTCAAGTCCCCAAACATCATGTCTCACCACAAGCGAAGCCACATGTAAAAGCAGAAATGTGCAAAAAGAAGAGTAGTGCAGAGTGAGAATGCAGCTGCTTAGACACAATGCTTTCAGACTTTCACTGTGTGTGAAGCATAGACATGTGATTATACAATGTCACAGTTTTCACAGTCTGCATCATGTGAGGTGAGCCACATGATCAACACATCATACATCAGGATAGAGGTTTGCTCAGAAATAGCAATACAGCAGTGTTACAGTCAGTCAGTCATT
>JANCOA010000034.1:4433775-4445739 GCA_024363135.1 Leptodoras oyakawai
GTTGGTTCCTGCCCTTGCGCTCAGAGTTGCCGGCTGGGCACCGGCTCCCCCGTGACCCCGTAACTGGGAATAAGCGTACAGATAATGACTGACTGATATAATCTTACTCTGTTCATTTAATGTCTGGTGATTTGATAGCAGCTGATCTAGTATTATGGCCCATATTATGGTTTGTACTGGTTGGTTTCTGACATGAAAGTATAGTTGTTACTGTAAGTCACCTCATGACCACTGTTACTTCCAAAATGGTGAGGATGGGGAACTATATACAAGTGAACACAACATTTCATTTAAAACGAAGGATTGGGAAAGGCACAAAATTGATGCCTGCATGTTGGTCAGTCATGATTACCTACACCTACTGTGTCTGTGATTTCTTGTGCTGTACTTCAAGCAGGAGGAAGGATTGGCAACTGTGACTATAATCAACTCCTCTTCTTGGTATTTTGCATATGCACAACAAAATGATACCTCCTGGAAACAGGATGTAATTTAAGACATCAGAAGACCTAGAGACTTTTAACGAAGACCGTGAATAAAAATGGATCTATCGAGAAATTTACCAGGTAACAGAAATCCTCTAGCTGTACAAAACATTTACATTCTCTAGACATTTACATGCCTTTTACATGACCTGAGGACAAAAACCCAGAGTGACATCATGAAGGTCATTGAGTTAATTTAGATTTCAATACAATTCACCACAATTCCCACTGATTAACACACAGCAGAACAGTAGGCACACCACCTCACCCTTTGCTTTTTCCTTAGGCTCAAACATGTCTCCTTTCTTAGTCAGACTGCAAATGTAAGCATAGAGCACTATATCACACGCAATCTTCAGTTTCCATAGAAACAAGGTGATCATCTTTGTTTGGCTGCAGAGGACTCGCTCTGCTGCAGCCCTGGATACTCTGACAGTGCATTTGCAGTGATGCACAGTGTGTGTGGGTGATGGTATATGCATGTGTGTTTAACAGTAGTGAAACGTCTATGTGCATATGGTGCAGAAAGAGTAAAGGCAGTAATTATATGTGTGGGTATGTGTTAATTTGAGATATGGCAAGTGCTTGTGCATATGTGACTGAACGTGTGCGTACGGGAACACGGGGCACAAGTGCAGTAGTGAGTGTGTGTGGGTGTGTGTGCAGTGTGGGGGTTGGGCACCAAGCCCAGGCTGCAGCTAGCCTGCTTGCTCATAGAGCAGCTGTGCATATTGGAGAAGATTATCTTTTACTCCATCAAGCAGTCTGCACTAGCTATAGCTGCATGACATTTGCTCTTCCTCAGGCCTGCGTAAATTTGCTTTGCACAGGAGCATGACCTAATCTCCCCCCAAAAATGGACATCTATCCCATTTAACCCAGAATTCCTATGTTGGTCGGATAAATGGGGCATTTGGTTTAGTCTCCAAGACTACATGCCCAAATGTTGTAGGAGAAACAGGCTGCCTTATCATGTAACAAGATTTAACTACAAAGTTTAGATTACAGTAACTCTTACTGTGTCCTTTAACCAAATTGTCAGGTCTGCATGACAAGTGAAGAATGAATCCTGTAATCCTAGGAGGTTTCTGGGTAAAACAAAGTCTACTTTTAGGTAAGAAAGACTATCTTACTTGTTAGAAGCTACCATTAGACACCAAACATGTATCATGTGCTTAGCCATATCATTTCACTTGATTTTATCACTGGACGTTACTGCTTCTTACACCATTTAAGTTCATTGCTTTGAAAACAAGCAGGCTTTGCATGACTTTTGGCTTCACTGTGTTTTTAACATAAGAGAATAAGCCTAAAATACCTGAAACTTTAATCCAGTTCGACTGGGCCATGTCTTATTTTAAGAACTTCATTTAGCTTATATAGGAAAGTACATTAACATCAAGTAAAGAACCCGGATATTGCGATACGCCTTTAATCTCACCCAAAAACTTTGCCTAAAAATGCTTTAGTCATGTGACTGTTTCCAGTCTAAGCCGTAAAATGGCTGCAAGTGCACTCCTTTAAAGAAATGTTGAATTTCAACAGAAAGTGGAGGCACAGACTTACATAGTCAGCATTGTTTCACAAGCAGTGTTGCGACATACTGCATGGATAAGGCAGTGTACTGTCTATGAACTCGTTAAAGTTGTTCAAAGATATTTTTACGCCTAATCTCTTGCTTGTTAAATGAGCAAGCTTTGGACTTTGGACCTTGATTGCATGCTTTGACAGACTGAGTAGTGGTAGTAAAGGCAACAAGACGACTAAGACAGAAATAGCTAGACATAAGGGAAGATAAAGAATAAGAAACGAAGAAATCCATGTAAAACAATGGCATCATTTGTTTAGGTGGTACCTTCTTCAGTCGTCTGTGCTTTCAACCTTTTTTTTTAACAAAGATCTCAAGAATGGACTGATCAGTTTTTTTTTTTTAATCCTGTCCAAAGAGATCACAGTGATTATATAAGCAGACAATATCCACTGCAGTAGAAAATTATTGCTGCTACAAAGCATTAACTCATCTTGGTATGGGTATCCAGAGACATTTGGAAACACTTCAGGCAATCACAGGATGATAGATGATTTTTTTTGGAAGATTAAAAAAAAATCGCCTTTGTCTCTATATGGTCTTCACTAGAAACCCATGAGCAAGAAAAAAATCAATAAGAATAAGAAAATGCAATCCTGCAGGCCGTTTGATCTGGCTTTTTAATATCAGCTACAGGAAGTATCAATTATACCACCCAAACAGGGCTAGATTGGCAATATATGAGGTTCAGCACCGATGGGCATTAATCACCTTTGATTAACCCTTACCTACCATCCACTGTCTGTAATACGTCTTCATTTAAACCAACGAGTGCCGGGTCAATAACTCCTGAATGAAGCAGTAAGGCAGTTTGGTGCTCTTTTTGATCTGTGCTTTTTTTTTTTCTTTTGCACAGAAATTTGCGATAAGAGACTTAGTAAAGCTTTATCGCTGAAAGGTAACAGCAGCATGTATGGAATCTGATTAGGTTTTTTCCCTAGATTGGGTGTGTGGAAATCTTCACAACAGTTGAACAACACAAAACTAGCCATACGACAAAGCGTCCACCAGATAAGGTGAGAGACGAGACGAGCAAGACGGAGGTTTTTACATCGCAAGGCATTGGCTAACAAATTGCCAGATTTGTTTTGAATGTTGTATTTGAAAACAAGGACTGCTAAGCTGATGCAGTTACGGTGTACAAATTGCATTTACACCAGCAAATATGTTCTAGTGTTGTTGTTGTTTTTATCACATTCTGATCACAATGCATGCTGTGTGAGCGAACACATTTTCCCCCAAAATGTGACCAAATGATATCTGACATGATGTGATCTGATCAGCAGATATGCAGTTGTAAATTAGTGCTAGCTGTCTATACATTGATTTCTCTCACTCGTTATCTATATTTAGTCCTTCTCTATGGTTCTAATGATCTAATCTCTCTTTCTGTTCTTAAAGGATTCAACTATGGTTTCTCTAGGGGAATAGAGACACAGAGCTAGCCTGGGTGTGCAAGTCATATTTTGAGAGTGGATAGGACACTGAAGTAAGTGACAAGAAAATGGATGGACGAATGAAGGAAAAGGAAAGGAATGATTCTTGTAAGCAGCTCCTAGCTATAACCATAAAGTCAATGTTACAGCAAAAAGCAGTGCAGACAGACGTGACGGTAAAAGAAAACGGTACACTTTGAATCCCACACAGCAGTACATTTACAATTTGCAAATTACAATGCAGAATATTTTTTCTTTGAATCAACTGAGTAACACCACATTATGGTGGGTTGCTACAGGCAACAAGACATCATGACAATAAGTCGCCCGGTTGATGGAAGACTGAATGTCGAGTGTCTTGAGATGGTAACTCGCCCACCATTAGGTTGGTTTAGATGGAAAAAAATATATAAAAACATGTCTACGTTTCTATGCAAAAAAAGAACAAATATTCTAAACATCATGTACGCGTGTATGAGATTTGATTGCGTTCATAAATTCGGTGTAAAACTGTCCCCCTGTGCTCAGGACAGGCAATTAAATCTGAAGACACCCAGGAATTTTCCGGAATCATTATTCACTATTCATTTCATGCCCAGGAGGTGGGGGAGTGCAATTTCCTGTAATCGTTAATGCCTTGATTTGTGAAAGAGATAAATTATTTAATTTGCTGGAAAAATAAAATGGACCTCTGTACAACCAGGTATACCCAAGATCCTGTCATGCCTAGACAAATAAAAGGAAAACCGATTTGCAATGTCCTTGCCTGGTTAAACGTTCAGCCCTCTTTCAATTCAAATAATGATCCATATTCAATATATTCATACTGAACTAGATGCAGAAGCATCAGTCACCTGTACAAGCAGTAATCATTTTGGTCATTCCCTGTCATTTTTAAAGCCTGTTCTATCACTCTGACTCATTTATTACAACGCTGAGATTAGGGTTGTGCCATTTTACTCAGTCACCATGGGAGCGGATTATGATGATTTATTAGGTCAGAGAGAAATGAGGGATTCTCAATGGAAAAGTGGGTGTGGTTTCAGACAAATCCTGCTGGCTCTTTGTCACTGATGAACCCTTTCCATGGATGCAAGACTGAAATTCCCACAGAAATCTACATTCTGTACTAAGTGGACATCAGACACCACCTTTCGTTTCGTTCAGACAGACATTTTGCTTTGACTGGGTGCTTCAATCTTGAGTCTTGGAAATGTCCTGACATAATCCTACCAGCTCTGAAAACACTCACTACAGGTATGAAGGTACAGACAGCAGGTGAATAACTCAAAATGGTTTAATACTCAATCATCCAATCTGTAGGTCTTTAAAACATGAAAGCAGAAGAGGTTTATCTGTATCTGAATGATCTAACCACAGCCCTGCATATCAGATGATGCCCTAGAGATCAGCATGATTCGTCATGTTCTCTTAGTCACAACCCAAGGATAAGACACATTGGGCAATGCTTCCTGCCCTCCCCTAAGTAAAGACACAATCGAACCATGACAGAGCATTTTTCATCAGCGGATGGCTTCCTGTTCTGTTCGCTTCCTAATGGACCGATGCTCTTTCCGCTCAAGAGTGCCGGCAATGAGAGAGTCATCAGCCCGGGGCAAGACCTCAACCTCCTCTGATAAAGCCCATAAAGCATTGCAAGTAGTTATAATAAATCAGAACATATATCAAAGTTTGATTTAATAAAAAAAAGATTTGTAAAGAATTGTATATACAAAGGGTACCAAAAGGGAGTTGAATCTAGAATATACATCACAATGCTACATATTTGATTTGATTTTTCCCCAATCAAATGTCTTTATACTGACAAAACTATTGCCAAGACTAACACCATGATATTTTGGCTTTGGGTTACAGACTAAATGGAAGGTCGGCTCTAAAAACTGTATGTTGAGGTTTTTAAAGGGAGATGAGACAGCAAAATACAGGTACAAAAGCACATTAAGGGGTGCCTCCTAATTATGCATATTGTTGCTTGGTGCAAAATAATCATGACACATAATCTGAACTGATCCACTAAAAGATTAGTGCACTAAATAATAACGATAATAATAATAATAATGTAATAAAAGTTTTATGGTTTCCTGATTATGAGCTACATATGATTCATTCTGTCTACACAGTAGCATAGGAGTAACCGACCACTCAGAGCGGTGATCTGAGATCAGGATTACTGTGGCAATGTTCATGTCAATGTTCATACGTGACAGGTTCCACCCTGTGCCATACATGTAGCCAGCCCACCATAGCTCTTATATGAGGTCATGACCTTATGCATAAATATAAATACGTTGCTTCATTGTAATATCTGATCAATTAAATCATAAAAAAAACAACGTTGTCCTAGTAAGGCATGGCCTTAGTGTGGAATGGTGGTGGCATTACGAAGCCTTTGAGAAAAATATGCCAAATCTGTCTTTTTGCATATTTAAAATATTACATATTTGTGCTCTGCTTGGCTGTGGCCGTTTCCGGGTGAGGGTTGATGGATTACACGAATTGGTGCAGTACGGACTCTGCACCTTGGCACGCGCTGCGACACGCCTAGTGGGAGAAAACCTACACACGCCTTATGGCGGGGAGGGAGGGGGCGGAGAGGGGGTGCTGTCGTCGCCATACCGGGATATGGAGGTCCAGATAATCGTTTTAACCGTTACAACGACACGACTGAACAATTCTGATCACCCACTTTCACTGTAGCTATGAAAACGACTCGCGTGCTGTTCATGTCTCGCCAGAAGACAGACAGACACAAAGCGGGGCAGCGCCGCATCCTTCACTACGGTGATCCCGGCTTATAATGTACCGTATAACGGATGCACAGAGCAACACCCGAGCCGGGACACTCCAGTCTGTCAGCGTGCAATCCCGCTTGTCTGAAACGGATCATTAACGCGAACGGACATTCGAACGTTTCTTTGTTCTTCCGGCGTTACATTGTTACAGAGCCGCGTGTTACAGGTCGGCTGTAACAGGCTGCACCGTGCGCTGGATGGATTTTCAACCTCGGTCCTTCTATGGCCATGGTCGGTCCGTTGTGCACAGGGATGTGGCAAAAGGCACCGCCCCAAAATCAAACACACCGCACTGGATCACGACAGACACACCGCCCTGATCATCCCGTATCGATACAAATACACTGATTTCATGTCAAGCTCGAGGCGCAAATTCAACGTGGAAGACCTTCAGTAAGGAGCGGAGGTGGTTTTGTAAAAGGCAACGCGACTGCAGTCTAACACACACACACACACACACACACACACACACACACCGGTCATCTGAACTCACTCCATTCAAAGGGCTTCGTCTAGAAGGGAGAAAAAGCTCTAAAAAAAAATAATGTATGGAATGATGTATTAGTAGTATGACATTCTTGGATATTGGTTTGAGAACTCAAGCTGCATGTCCAGGCACCCAGGCGTCTGTTAGTGATCAACCATAAAGACCAGGCGGAACGTGATCCGCGCGCGCAACGCACTGCTCTCAGAAGTGTGTGTATCAGTCAGTGATCAAAGCATTTCGGTTCTCCAACTTACCGATTTCATGGCAGCTGCCATATCGTCATATCTCTCAGCCTGTTCAGCCAACCTGGCTTTCTGAACCAGCTGCTCGCGGTCCACCATTTTGGCTTTAAATGGATGTCTCGGTTAGAAGACGTTACTTGACAAGTATGTTAGAGAGTGTGTGTGCGTGTGTGTATGTGTGTGTGTGTGTGTGTGTGTTCTGAAGAGTGAATATGATGCGGTATGGAAAGCGCCGCACTCCTTCTCGTCGCTGCAGCTGCTCCGTGCTTTCTGCGCGTGCCGACAGACGCCCCTCCCCCTCCTTACACTTTCTCCCGATTGCGTCATCACAGAACAAATAGGCGTGGTCATGTTTGGTGAGGTCACAACCCTTGTATGGGCATGGAGGCGTATACGGTATGGCCATTCAGCGAATCAAATGTTGAGTTTAAAATTAGGAGCTGGGGTTGTAGGGAAATGTAGTGTACAGCTTTTGACAGCCCTTTTAAACATGTGTGTCTTAAAAGTCTCTAAAATTCTCGTTTAAATAAGATCAATTATAGTGTATAAGATACTGTGTGTGGTACCTATTTCCTACAAACTGCAAAATACATGTTTCTCATGCCCTAGGCTACATCACTACATCACTACATCACTACGTCCTCTAGTGCAGGGTACTGTGGGGTTTTGGCATGGACTGTTCCAACCAATGTGTCCAGACATGAATTACGAAACCACAAAACTCCCTATAACTAGTGCACTATATAGTACATAGGGTGTGGTTGTGGACATATAGATACTGTATGCAAAACCCTATGTAAAGGAAATGCCAGGATTTTTTTTTCTGAAGGAAAGTCACATTCGTTAAACTAGCACACTAACCTGCTGTCCATTTTGGTTTATTTCATTGCAGTGGGAATGCTGGGAGATCCGGTCTCTCTCCTAGCTCCTTCCCTGCCACACCCTTTTCTCTCTCTCTCTCTCTCTCTCTCTCTCTCTCTCTCTCTCTCTCTCTCTCTCTCTGTCTGTGTGTGCCTCTCACTCCATCTGTCTGTCTCTCCCACACCATCTCTTTGTCCCATCTCACCACACCATGATGCACCAGTGAGCAGCTGTTTTGAGGATAAGGTGCTTCATTTTTTTTACTGTATTGAAAGAACATACCAAATGGCTGCAGGATCTCAGTAATCCAGAAGAATCCATTCTCAGCAGCCTAATGCTTAGCAAGAGGAGGACCTGGGCCAAGAATCGAACAAGCTACCAAAGCAGTGGTTATGAACACACACACACATGTTTGTACTGCTATATTTGTGAGGACCTTCTATTACTATATTATTACTGCAGAAAATTAATGCTAACCCAAACCCTAAATTTAATCTCAGTAATCAAAATGCAGCTTTCTATCTCTTTTATTTATTTTTGTTAAAAGCCACAATAAAAAAAATCCTTATGGGAACCAGCAAAATGTCCCCACAAAGTTAGATATTCCTATCTTTTTGGGGACATTTGATCTTCATCCTTACACCCAAATCATCTTCGTTTACTTATCCAACATTTTCCATTTTTGTTACAATACTGTGGTGACTGCCACTGGGTTGTAGGGAGTGCGCAGCGACTTCGAGGTTTGAGTTGGCGTCACGCACAGTGCGAGCTGGACACTCGGATACTGTTTCTCACCTACTGTCCTCAGGTTTAGTGCGTGTGTACAGTATGTGTATCTCTCCATTGAAGTGTCTGTTGGTTGTAATGTTGGTTCAGTAAAGTTTGTCGTTCCTGAACCGGCTGAGTCATGTGTCTGCTGGCTTCCCAGCAGTTTCCCGCACCACTGATGTCAATATACCATTATTAGATACCCAATACTGATACAATACTGGCATTCTCTTAGTAACCAAGCTGACTCTGATACCAATAATCAGTCTCAATAATTAGGACTTCTCTCTTCTTAACTTGACAAAGTAATTATTGCCATAAATCTAACAATAGGAACGACGGAAAGAAGGAAAGGAAACACACGCATACATAAGGTGCTGAAAATGTGATGAAACCTTTAATATTTTTAAGCACCAATTTTGTAGAATAAACATCTAAAGTCTTATTGTAGATTTTATCAAAACGTATTTTAGAGATGCCTCATTCAAGAATCATTATTCCCTTGAAAAAGAGCATCTGACAGAATGTAAGAGATACTTTATCCCCCACATTTATTAACCCACATTTTGTAAATATCTGTGCAACAAAAAACGGCCAGTTGCATACACCAACGTTCCAACGTTGTTTGACAAAGGCCCAGTCACATGGTCAAATGTTAAATTAGGAATCATTACGTCCTGTGATGAAGGTGATCACTTCTAAAATAAAAAAAGGCCCCACATATCCTTTATGGTATAATTTATGCTTCCAGATCAACAGTCAACATAAACTACTCTGGCAGTTTTGGGTGACATTAGATGAGGATAAAGAATGATTGAAACAAAAGCTCTCAATTTGTGAGATTTTTACATCATATTTACCTAATGCATTTAGAGATCTTTAAACCTGAGAATAGTTTTTTTAATCAAAATATTCTTAATAATCTACAGATACATTTTATGGGGCAGTGGTAGCCCAGTAGGTTAGGACTCTGGGTTGCGAATCGGAAGGTCAGGGGGTTGAGCCCCGATAGGGGCTGCATCTGTTGGGCCCCTGAGCAAGGCTTTCAACCCACTGCTCAACTCTGTCCCAATGCCCCACTTAAGGGAGAGGGTTGCATCAGGAAGGGCATCCGGCATAAAACTGTGGCAGGCCAAGATGTAGAATGTGGCGACACCAAGGAATGGGAGCAGCCGAAGGAAATGCATAAAATCTACAGATAATTTTTCTTTTTCTAGATGCCCTTAGGTGAAATATTTATAGCTTTATTTAACAGAATATAAAAACCTTTTTTAATTACTCATGTGTTGGTATTTTGAGCATTTTAGGCTTCAAGCCAAAAGTTTTATATCGACATGTGAATAATGAATGTCCCAGCAGCTCCACAACACAATAGCAAGCATGACTCACATAACATACTTACGTACTAAATATCTTAATATTGTATCTAGAAAAAAGAATTAGGGGATAACATTCATGTTTCCACTATGTATCAATTACTTTTACATAACAAATGTGAAAAAGAAAATCAGTGTGTCATATTTATACATACAGTTTATATGTATTTGGTATTCATACATTCATAAAGTGCATAAATAAAATAAAAAATTGACCAATTTCTGTGTATAAGCTTAATTTGTCATTTCTTTTGGTTTCAGATAATCTGGTAGCTTTTTATATCTTCAGCGTATCAATGCGAGTGGATATTTACAAAATGTACATGTCCTGTTTTCTGCATACTCCATTGTCAGCCACTTTACAGATCACAGGTCGAAGAGAAGTGGCTTCTGTTGTTGGGCAGAGTCATGTGAGTGAGCATGTCACACCAGCATCCTCTGAGTGGTCACAGTTGTGCACGTCCCATGGTATGTGGGAGCACTGCTTGAGTGACAGCTCTGTGCCTGTGCACTTCACATTGTCCAGAAGAATGGTGCCAATGCCTGGTCCAAAGAAGGATTCCACCCGTGCAGCTATGGCATCACCGCAGGCCAGCAGCCTGCACACCACCTGGGCATCTGGGAGGTCCCAGGCATCATCACATACAGTGCCCCATGCACCACTTTGATACAGCTCTACTCTGCCCTCACAGCGGTGCGGACCACCTGATAGCCTCAGCGCACCTATAGAGAGAGCGAGAGAGAGAGGTTCTGGTATAAGCCCTAAGTACATGAAATGCATTTGTCCTACTGCAAAAAATGTAGTGTATATTAGGGAAGTTAAGATGTAAAAGGGCTTAATTTGGAAACAGTTTTTACAGTAGAAAAGGAAAAAAAAACTAATGCTGAGTAATCAGTAGAAGATTTAAAGATTAACTCAAGAGGCTCGAGTCCTTGTATGAAGGTCTACATCAAAACAGGAAGGAGGCCACTCAAACTGCTTTACATAATAGTAAACAAAGAGAGTTCTCAAACCAATATCCAAGAATGTCATACTACTAATACATCATTCCATACATTATTTTTTTTTAGAAATTTTAACTAAAATCTACAGCCAGTATAAGTACAAATAAAATAAAGAATATGTAATTGATGCATTATAAAAAAGCAATATGTCATTTATATGAATAACATGAATGATTGATTGAATGAAAAAGAAGCTCATTAGAATAGAGATAAACGCTAAATCAATACTTCTTATAGAGCTATAGAAATAGATCTAAATAAATATAAATAAAAATATAATTTTTAAACTCTAGATTCAGATTTATGCCCCTCATTCTTTCTACATATCTACATAAATTCCCTACCGGTTTCATTGGAGTTACTAAATAATTTTTAGTAGTTACTGAATAACATGCTCAAAGATGAATAATAACCCTAATATGGGTACTTGTGTTTTTGTCCTTACCCTCCACTGGTGGGGAAGTGGTGATGATTCGATCAGTCACTCCAAAGCTTCTCAATGTTCCTGGCCAGGCTTGGAAAGTGGAACAGAAAAAATGAAAAGGTTATACTACCATCTTGTGTGCTTTGAGTTTGTTCTGGTCTGAGTGCATTCGCTAAATGAAATCTGATTTTCCATCTCTAGCACTGAGCCGCCATTAGAGTACATTAGCAGTTGTTGCCATAAGTGCACCAAATGTAGGAAAATATTTTTCAGATAGTATATTAAAAGTATATATTTTCATGTTTTGCCACCTGCCTGTGGGTAGCACTAAGTAAACTAAGGTTACAGAGAAGAAGTGAGTTCAAATTTACAATTCAAATAGGGCTACCAACTTTCTGAGTCTGGAGACTCCAGTAAGTATTCTCAATCTCCTGGAATACAAATATAAATTTTCATGGACACCTAAAGCATATATATAT
>JANCOA010000034.1:4988496-4999855 GCA_024363135.1 Leptodoras oyakawai
GTGTGTGTGTGTGTGTGTGTGTGTGTGTGTGTGCGCGCGCCCTACGATGGATTGGTGCCCTGTCTAGGGTTGTTCCTGCCTTGCGCCCTATGCTGCTGGCTAGGCATCGTCTTTCGCTTTATATTCTCGATCCACACTCCATTCCAGTTTGCCAACCGCCGTAAAAATCACAAAAGAAGAAAAAGCAAAAGAAGGTGGGACCCTGCAGTGACGGAAACCTGCACACTCAGTAGACACTATTATGTTTTCTCTGAATGAAAAGAAAGGAGTCTGAAGGATCTGACTTGCAAGGACCCATCCTATCAACGACATTGATATTGAGAAACAGCCCTCGTTTTCCAGTATCAGCACTTCCCATCCTGTTTTATTCCTTGCCTAGCTAACTAAGAAGCCACGTTGACAAACCAGACTCGTTTCAGGCCAGTAAATGATAAAGCGGTTATAATTTGCAGCAGTTTGGTATGTTGCTACCATACCATAGAAAACACACTTAATTCAGTTAGCTATGTACTGCCTTTGCTAGCAACTCTACTGCTCACAAATACTGTAGCTGTATCAACTTTGAACATGGACAGTAGTACATATTAGGAACAAAAATATTTACAGCATCAGCTTTCTACCACTACCAAGGACAAGCTTACTGAAACTTCAGGCTTCACTCACTGAAAGAAAGAACGCGATTTCTGTTATTGCCTGCCAGTTACAGAAGTTTCCTATGGGGCTCGTTCAGTGATGACTCCAAACCAAACCGTATATCCCATAAACCTTTGGGTTTGAACCAACCCTTAGATCCTGTAAAGCTTTGGTGGGGAATTGAGCAGAGAGACTATGAAAAACAAGACCATTAACTCTTTTTTTATGAACCTCTGGACTTTATTTAACTCATTAAACCTTGATGGCAGATTTGAAACACACTTTAACATAGTCCAGAGTAGGACTGCAGAGGTGCAGCACAGCTGTATGGAGATGAGACGTTTTAAATGAAGAAGAAATGAAAACCATCAAAGCCATCAGTGGTTATTCATACGCCTAGTGCCTTCATGGGAAAACTTGCCCGACAAGCCGTGCGTTGTTGATCTTGGCCCGATCTCATAGGAAAACTTCAAGTTAAACATTTCTGGGTGGTTTACATGGTGTGTCTGTTAACTCCACATATCTAATACAGCTCTCTTTCTCTGTCTTGCGAACAGCTGGGCTTTGCTGACCTCAACATGGCGGAGTTTGCAGGTTCAGGCTCCACCGTGCGCTGCTGTATCCTGGAGGGCTACGACACCAAGAACACTCGGCAGGACAACTCCATTCTGAAGGTACGTGGGAAAAAAAACAAGCCCAACAAGCGATGCCATTTTTATGTCAGTGTCTATTTTAACTCCGAGCTATATCGGTATGTGGAAATCTCCATGACTGCCATTTTTCTCCACAATCACAGCACTCATTTGCATCCACACACTGACTGTGTGGGAAACGTGCGACTCCATCAGCCCACTCGCAGCTAAATTTGAATTCGCATGTCTTTATTTAGCCAGACTTACTGTCTGGTGTATTGTCTGAAATGAACATTTTACCCTTACAGAAAACGGAACTTGTGTTTTAATCCGGTTAGCTGATGCCAGAATCGGACACGCTGCATGACAGGGCTTTTACAGTAAACACACTGTTTGTGTGGGAGGTTATGATTTTAAAGGAATTGATTTTATTTCTTGTTTGCTTCAAGGTTACTATTGGGATGACTCTACTCTCCGGGGATCCTTGCTTTAAAACGTGAGTCATCTTTTTCCTGGACAGGAGTTAGGAAGGTTTTGAATAGATCTTTCCAGAAAACAGGTCTATTTATACATGATGCTTAGGAATAAACATTTAACCAGGTCATTGTTCAGCTCTGATTGTGTGATTGTACATCCTCACGTAATTACGGTTTTCCTGCAATTCCCATCGAGATTGCTTCTATACTGCCACCTACTGCCGTCTGACCAGCTGTCTGCCACCGTGATTGTAAAATCATTCTCAACATAATAACGTAGACCTTCTCATATACTAAATAATAATATATATTTTTTGGTTATTTAAAACACATTACAATATCTAACCAAGACGGATAACAGCGTATGGTTAATATGAGTTTAGCGTATGCGGTTTGAAAAATCTCAAATATAATAATACAAATGTGTAGGTATCAGAATCCCATTTAATTTCCATAAATGTGTACATTTATTAAGTATTTGTCTCACCATATTTAACTTCATTATATCATTAGATATAAAAGTATAGCTTAGTAATTCATAAGCTGTTGAATTCTCAATTCTGATTGGTCAGAATTTGTTGATTAAATGACTAAATGACTATAATATGAATATAGATTATATTAATGCAATTCTTGTAATAATTGTTTCTATAGTAACAACTGAGTCACTGGGACTTGTAATAATGAATAAATAAGAACGTACATGTTCTGGGGTGCTTTTTTCATGAAGAGACTTATTTTTTTATGTAACATTTTTGAAAGGAGTCTCAGGAGACAGAAAACGAATGTGTTTATTTCTCTCCAGGCCCCCAAGTACAGCTAAAAACACCAGCCTTGCTGGTCAGGACCCGTCTCTACAGCTGGACTGTAAGGGAGAGGGCACTGGCAACAACCTGACTCTGCCCACAGGTATCAGCCCGGGAATCAGCACCAGCCGCGCACACAAACCCAGAACCTCCATGCCGTGCTCAGGTGAGCCAGTGTCTCCTATTCGTACACACAACCACACACACGCACACACACATTCTGAACAGAATCCACATCTTCACTGTTTGTGTGTGTCTCTTTGTTTGTAGGTCTGCCAGAAGTGTTAGATGAGAACCTCTCAAGCCCAGAAGAAGTGTTTCACACAGGCCACTCGAGGAATTCCAGCTATGCCAGCCAACAGAGCAAAGTTTCAGGTGAGACTCTCGCACAGCTCATGGGAGTTTACATACAATTTTACACTGCACAAATATCGTCTTTGAATTTGCTTCTCAAAGGCATTAAATCTGTCGGTTCTTACTGCAGGCTACAGCACAGAGCACTCGGGCTCATCCAGCCTGACAGACCTGAGCCAGCACCGGAGGAACACGTCCACCAGCAGCAGCAACGCTTCAGCGGGGACCACCACAGCTACTGAAAACCCGGCAGAACCGGACAAAGAGACGGTGAAACCCGAGAAGCCTCCTCGCCCACCGAGGCCTACCGTACTCCCTAACCGAACTTCAAGGTAAACCTGGGACTCGGCTGCAGAGCAGCTTCTGCGCGCTTTAGTGATACTCTCAGAGTTAAAGAGTGTTAAAGATGATTTACTTTTGAAAAAAGGTTCAGTACTTTTTTTTTCAGTTTCAGAAAGGTGCTTTCTTCTGCATTTTCCTGTTCCTGTTCCCTTTTTGATCACCGTATTCTTCTTGTTTTTTGTCTTATTTTTATCTTGTCCTTCTTCTTATTAAAATCTACTTTGTTATTCTTGGGCTTTTTTCCACTTCTTTTTTTGTTATAATTATTTAATTTGTTCTTCCTTTTTTTAGTTATTTAAAAGCTATTTTAAAAGATTTTCCGGGGATGTTCTTTGGTATTAATGAATAATAATAATAAGAGGAAGAATAAGAAGAATTAATCCAGTTTCTTCACATGTTCTAGGAGAAAGAAGGACTCTGTGGAGAACCACCCCACCTGGGTGGATGACACGCGCATCGACGCTGATGACATCGTTGAGAAGATCGTCCAGAGTCAGGACTTTGCTGATGTCAGCAACAATGAGGGTGTGTATGATGTATGAAAGCTCATGCATGTTTAATTATCAGTTTTACAAGGTGTCCTGTCTGATCACACTGGCTCATCCCTACTTCTCAGTTGTGCCATGACTCTTTGCATTCATAACAGTGCTAACAACGTTGGCAAGCGGTGTCAAAAATTCATGGCATGAAACGATGCATTAAGCGTTTCCTTTTTCTTCTGTCTTACAGATAGCAATTTGCAGCTGTTTGTCAGTCGGGATGGTACCACTGCTCTCAGCGGCATCCAGCTGGGCAACAGGTGAGTCAGTCCAGGAGTGTCCTCCTCTATTTAATACTTATTAAGCATTTGAATCAGAGTTATCCTGAAAGGCAAACAGCATACACGATTAACGTGCCTGTCTTTGTCATTGTCTGACAGGGTGTCAGCGGGTGTGTTTGAGCCTGTCGTGATCGAGAGTCATTAGTGGCGTCAGTCACTCCCCTCCTGAAATACAACAGATGACCAAAATAAGTGATGATAAACGAGACGGAGGGGAAGTCCAGCATCGAACTAACAAGATGTTTTGCTACTTGCGGTCTTTTTGTTGTCTTCACTGATGAGTTTATTCACACACTTATTATTATTATTATTATTATTATTATTATTAGCCACGTAATCAAAAAGTTGTGTTACTGACACCCTATTTGCAAGTAAACAAACTACTTGAAATACCTGAAGTAGTCGAACACTGTGAAAAACTGTCTTTGGCCTAGGAAACATCGTGCTTACGGCCCTAATGGCAGCCCATAGGATTTTTAAATGGTAATACAATTCTTATATCGCTTAGCCTTTTAGATATTATTTAATGGTTCCGATCTGTGTTTTTCTTCTGCCAGATTTGTTTTTTGAAAGTTATTTTGCCTGCGTTACAGACCACTAAAATGTGTTGAGTCTTAGCATTAACCACTACCTTTTCCCTGCATTGGGAATGATCTTAGAGGAGAATTCCACTCAATTTAATGAGAACTGCAGTGCTTTAAAACATTTCTTTGTTGATTGCATGCTTTTAAAGGAAGATGTATTACACTAAAACGCCAAAGGTTCCCACAGGGCATAAAACTCAGCTGGCTTCAGATTCTTGACGTGCTTATTGAATATTTAAAGCTAAAATCACGATTGATGAGATATATAAAAAAAAAAAGCTTGTGTTTTCTTGTGTACTGACTTAAACAATGAGCTGTGAGGGAGGAGATTTATGACTCAACATACCTGGATGTTACTTGATGTGTGTCACTTGCAAAGATTTTATATACCAGTTACTCCAGGTTGTTGTAGTGTCAATATTATAAGGCACATGTTCAGAGAGAAGTGTAAATTCTGCTCTAGAGGAGACAAACTCTATGGGTTAGCCACAATATAACGTAACATGGGAGACGCCTGAAAGCTGCACCATTTTGCTTTTTCAGGAAAAGCAGTGCTCAGACAAAACCTGAATAAGATTCTCCTGGCAGTTCAGTGAAGGGGAAAGACACAGAACATAAGAAGAGACGTTGGTTGATCGTTATGGTTACTGTTGAATATTGTGTGAAATTTGACCTGTGGATTCATGAGCCTCAGTCTTCTGAGCCAAAAGAAAGCAAGTGGGCAGAGCTGTGGTCTCTTCTGGTGGTTTAAGTTATTATATAGTAGTAGCTGTATATTATTAGTAGTAGTCACATTAGAATTTTACTGTTGCACATCTGGGGTTAGCAGTCTCATCCGTCAGTTAGGGGTTTTTCTTTTTGGTGGTTTTCAATTTCTTAAAGTTGAGACAGGACTGCAGGTACTCAAATCATTGTTCTTCTTAGTTGTCTTGCACGTTTACACTGAATATGGATAGAAAAGCCTCATAAGTGACAGCTTCAGAAATCTCTTGATCAGGTATTAAATGAGCCTTTATGAATAATAACTTAAACTTAAATAAAGACAGATTTGTTGTTTTTTATGCCCTATGGAAGCCTTAATGGACGATTTGTATGCAATATTTTACTTGAAGATAATCATGCAAATTGTTTTAAAGCCCTGCAGAGTATGCATGAAATATGGTTTTGCTATTAGTTGGAATTTGAATTTGAATGGAACCATATGACACAAAGATGAGCAAACACACAGAGCTGTATGGCTGGCCATACCGAAACATATCGTATTCTGGTTAACAAGCTTCTAGCCATTCCTCTATAGATTACGGCCTTCTGACTTGTTTCGTGTGTGTGTGTGTGTGTGTGTGTGTGTGTGTGTGTGTGTGTGTGTGTGTGTGTGTGTGTGTTGGGGATATTACAGCCTTCATAGTTGTGACTCATATGTTCTCCAGCTGGCCTGGGGAATCCCACTACAAGTCAGATTTCTTCATATGCGTACTCCCCATCCGAGCATACGGACTCATCCCCTGCTCTTCTTCACTTGTTTATGTTCGTGCTGCAGGATTCAGCCGTGCATACATGTGTTAGTCAAGTGTTAATAGTGTACCGCAGTGCGGTGCACCAGATGTCCTCATTGCCCTCCTACAGATTCTTGCTCCATTTTTAACTCTGAATGTGCAGTTTATGTTTTAAGGAAATGGGGAGCAGAAACCCATGAGCTTGTGCGCAGCATAATGGAATGCATGAGAGTAGATGATGGAGGATGTGGCTTAAAAACCTGGCTTTGTTTCACAGGCGTAGATCAGAGCAAATGACTCACAATCACGCCACTATACTTGGCAACAGCCAAGTATCCCCTGCGTGTCCCCTGGCCGCACCTGGTGTGTATCCAGAGGCGCTGTTCCCCTGTGTGTGGGAGCATGTGTGTGTGTGTGTGTGTTAGTGTTTTAAAAGTCTGTGTACTATTTTGTTTTCAGTTTGAATGAGCTAACCATGATGTTGGTCATGGAGAAAAATTCTCAGTTGATCTGAGAAGACATACAGAGTTGCACATTTTAGTTCCCATAACTTTACAAATAAAAGTGCAATGTGGGATTTCATGCTTTAACGTGTGATTCCAAGTTGTTGGTGAGATTTGACCGATAATTTGACAAGATATTTCCTACATTCATGTAAGCTATTACACCGATCAGCCACAACATTAAACCCACCTACCTAATATTGTGTAGTCCCTCCCCGTGCTCCCAAAACGGCTCTGACTCAAGGAGGCATGGTGTTCACAGGACCTCTGAAGCTGTGTTGTGGTATCTGGCTTTCTTTTTCCAGCACATCCCACAGATTCCTGATCAGATTCAAAACTGGCAACTTAGGGATTAGCGTTGCCATGAAGGGGTGTACTTGGTCTTCACACGGCTTCTGCTGGCTTGCCTTCTTTCCATAGTGCACCCTGGTGCCAACTCTTTCCCAGGTTATGGACGAACACACATCTGGCCCTCCACGTAATGTAAAAGAAAACGTGATTCATCAGACCAGGCCTCGTTCTTCCATTGCTCCATGGTCCAGTTCTGATGTTATTGTATAGTGGTCAGCATGGGCATCAGTCTGCAGCTACGCAGCCCTGTTCACAGCAAGCTGTGATACACTGGGTGTTATGACACCCATTTATCACGTGGGATTGAACCTACCAGGTTGTCCTTGCTTGAACCACTATTGGTAGATGCTGAACCATCACAATTTGGCCCTTGTCAGAGTCAGTCAGAGTCCTTACGCTTGCCCATTTTTCCTGCTTCTTTCACATCAACTTTAAGAACTGTCTGTTCACTTACATACCCCCCCGAATTTTTCCCTAATTTAATCGTCTCCAATTCCCACCAATCAGTACTTCCCCTCATGTCACACGACGAGCTGCTAGTCAGGGAGGGTAAGGCCATCACCGAAACACGTGACGCAAGCCATCGCCTCTTTTCGAACTTCTGCTCATGCAACATTCGGGAGCGGTGTAACGCACTCGGAGGAAAGCGTTCCCGCCCACCTTTTGTATGCATGAGCTCACAGACGCCCGTGATTGGACAGTGTCGTTCTGATTGACAAGGGGAGAGCATATGCTGCCCCTCCCACCCTGAGAGCACAGCCAATCTTGCTCTCTGAGCTCCCGGCTACGAGCAGCTATAGCATCACCCGGATTCGAACTAGCGATCTCTGATAACAGGCCGAATGCGTTGCCGTTGCCACTCTGTTTACTTGCTGACTAATATATCCCACCCCTGACAGGTGCCAATGAGATAACTGTAATGATATAATCAATGTTATTGACTTCACCCATCAATTGTTTTAATGTCATGGCTGATTGGTTTATGTACTTAATGAAATAAAGAATTTTTTTTCAATGCTCCTAACAAAGATTAGTAGTTTACATGCCTAAAATCAATTCCCTTACAACTTCAAACAGCTGTGACTTTTACAAATCAGTCACTTGCTCAGGTGCTTCGTCCATGAAACAGGACCTTTTCTTGTTTCCTGAAAATCCTTTGGATTGTTGGATGGATTGAAAGATTGAATGATCTGAATGATTATTCAGTTTATCATGGGGTGAAATGGAAAAATGGTTCTTCTTATGGCACATTTTGGTTCCCAAGATAAAAATATGTCAGAATTCCACCAGAAGGTTGTTCATTTTAGCACACTTGGTCCTGACTGGGTGGACAATTCAGCTAGAGTTAATTTTAACATTGAAATACGCTAATACACTAGTGAATGTTCAAAATGTATTTGATCTGGGGAACCCATTATGTTCATCTACATATATAGTATACAAGTACATTACAATTAGATTAGTGCATTTGTCCAAAATGCCTAATTTCCTTCAAGGGAACGTATTTTCAAAATCTTTACACCAATCGTTAGTCCTGCCACACACTTTCTTGATTCTGTATCTATTTGCAACACAGTCAATCTTGCCAATCTTGCTGGCATCAGTCGTCAGACACATGCTAATGCTAATACTGTGTTGTCTTTTTGAACTTCCAAACCAGCAGGCTGGTTTATTTTCCGATGGTGATTGCCATCAAAAACTCTCATTCTTCTTTTTTTCATTAGTGATTTAATGAGTATTGTGCCAGCATGAGATGATTGACGTACGTACACACTACTTAAGGGGTTATACCTGCTTGCTCTTTCTTTCTACGTTATAGAGCCTCGTGCCATGCTGTTGTTCAGCCATAATAGACTGTAACCTGTGATATATATATATTTTTTTCTATCACAAACATAAATCTAAACATGATTTCATTTGCTGTGTGAAGGGCAAAAAGATTTCATGCACCATGGTGTTTGTGTAATTTGCTGTTGTGAGTTTTACAAAGTTGAAATGCAAAGTAATTCGTTCTTCGTGACACAACTGTCCACATGATTTACGCAACGGAAAATGATTTGTGGGTAAAATGTGGCTTATGTGAATCATTATGAGTTTTGGGTATTAATTATAAATGAAACGATAAACTACACTGTGATGTTTTAGGGACAAGACACACCACAACGGCACTTAAATACTAACTACTCACTTAACAAGATCTACAACCTTGTCCATCACTAATGACATCCGTGTCTATTTTGTAACCGGTTATAAAGCTATGCACTTTGCTCAGCCAGAAAGTTTCCTTTAAAGTGGTTCAGTTTCGCCACTATATTCCGTACAGTCATCGAAGTTTTGGTATATCTTGGGAAAACTTTAAGATGTCTATAGAAAGTCAATACATATATTTAACTCTACCACAAATTACTTTATTTTTCTGATCATATTAAATATAGAATTATGGATGAATACTTATATTTTAAGATCACAAATAATATTGTTTCCAAAGTTTTGCTTGACCTCATATTGTATTATTCGATGTATTAGTTTCCTGATGGATCTAAACTGTATTTCTACACTCAACTATGGATGTTTCATATTCTGTCCTGTAAATTTGTTTATGGATGTGTATTAATGGGAGTAAATAAAGGAAATGTTGGGCATCGTATAATAACTGTTGGAATTATTTTTATTATTATTTATTATAGATTGGCTATGTTAATGATATTGGCAAAAAGGGAGTAATTGTACTTGTGCATGCCAAAGGCCATAGTGTGAAGGAAGAAGTGTATGGTCTTACAGGTCTAACAGCAGTGGCATGAATCCCAGTCTAGTGGAAATTCTTGACAGAATTGTCGGACAGGGACCGTTGGCGTGTTAAACGGCTTGTGAATAAGCCAGAAGAAGTTAACGCAGGTCCTTCGCAACCAATTTCTAAAAGAACACTCTGCAGGGGGTTGCATACCATGAACATCTGGAACAGCAGAGTGGCATACAAGAGACCTTTTCTCACTTCTGCTCACATGCTGGAAAGATAAATCTTGTTTCTGCTGGTATGCGAATGATGCTAGGCCTCATTTTCATCATGGACCTCAGGAAGCCTTCAATGAAGACTGCATGCAACGTGCGTTTCAAGCTGGAGGAGGCTTTGTGATGTTCTGGGGTATTTAATTATGCAGAAATAGGTCATTTGGTTGAGGTGATGATGCATTTGAACCACAGTTACTACACTGTCCTGCTGGACAACCTGGTTTTGCCTTTTGCTCATCTTCTTACTGAGGAACATAAAATTCCTATCCTTGCATTCCAAGAAGAGTGACTGATTGGTATGGTGAACATTCAGGAGCATTCACACATCTGCACTGGGCTGCAAATTCCCAGATGTGAATCCCCTTGAAGACACCAGTGAAGGCAACCATGAAATCTGGCTGAACTGTGCAATCCTTTGATGCAAGTGTGGCTGAACTTTGATTTTGTCTATGTCCAGAATCTCCAGTTCATGCCTAATCGAATTGCAGTTGTTATTCATGTTCATGGACGTATTACACGCTTATTAGGTACGTGTTAATCACAGGTGACTAGATTTTGTCCAGTGAGCTTATTTACTCAAGTAAAAGTGCAGATACTCCTCTAAATAAAGACTTTGATCTGTGATGAAGTACAGCTTCAAATGCTAAAGTACAAATGTAAAAGTACAAAAAATTGATACGACTTAAGTCTTTTGTAGGTACTATTGCTAAATTAGTTCCCTCTGTCACCAAGGAACCAGGGAATATGGGGGGTGGGGGGAGGATTAGCTATGCTGATTAAAAATGTCTTTATTCCTAATCTGTCAGCTGTTAGCTAGCATAATACGCTGCATGGCAAAAAAGTATGTGGACAACCAAGCATTACATTCATTACATTAAGAGGTTAATCTTCCTAGCTGTTATAATAAGCTCCACTCCAGTTCAGAGTGTGGGGACTTGTGTTCATTTAGCTACAAATGTGATCAGGATGGGTACTGATGCTGGGTGAGGAAGCCTGGGTTGCAGTTGGCTTTCCAGGTAATCACAAAGGCGTTCAGTGGCAAGTTCTTCCACTCCAGCTATGGAGTCTTTTTGAAACCATGTCTTCATGGAGCTCACTTCATGTGTTTTTCAGTTTCAGTGAAGGGAAATTGAATGCTACATCTTATACAATTGTATGTGCACTTCCAGCTATGTGACAGCAGTTTGGGGAAAGCTTTCTTAACAGTGACACACTGAAGTGACAGTGTACACTGTGAATACATACAGGGGTTAGACAGAATGTTTCACCTGTCATTTTAGACTACAATAATTTATTAGTATGGTGTTGGGCCTCCTTTTGCGGCCAATACAGCGTCAATTCTTCTTGGGAATGACA
>JANCOA010000034.1:5030647-5042681 GCA_024363135.1 Leptodoras oyakawai
TAGCTACATATGATTAATGCAATATGTGAGAGTAAAAAATGAAGATTAATGCAAAGTATCAAAAATGCCTCCTTTCAGGGCTACACCATGGCAAGACTGAGCACAGCAACAAGACACATGTTAGTTATACTGCATCAGAAAGGGCTCTCCCAGACAAAGATTTCAAAGCAGACTAGGGTTTCAAGATGTTTGGAAGAAGCACAAAGAAATGGCCAATGCTGAGGATTGCAGATGCAGTGGTCAGCCAAGGCAATTTAATGCAGCAGATGACAAACACATCAAGCTTATTGCCCTTGGAAATCAGATGATGTCCAGTGGCCCCATCAGCTCAGAACTGGAAGAAACCAGTGGGACCCAGGTATACCCATCTACTGTCTGGAGAAGTCTGGCCAGAAGTGGTCTTCATAGAAGAGTTCAGCCATAAATCCATACCTCCAACATGGAAACAAGGCCAAACGACTCAACTATGCAAAAAGACATAGGAACTGAGGTGCAGAAATATGGCAGCCGGTGCTCTGGACTGACGAGTCAAAATGTGAAATGTGTGGCTGTAGCAGAAGGCAGTTGTCTGCTGAAGGGCTGGAGAGCGTTAATAAGTGTCAGCAGGCATCAGTGAAGCATGGTGGAGCTTCCTTGCAAGTTTGAGGCTGCATTTCTGCAAATATATATTACATTACACATACACTGAAATACCAGAAAAACTGGTACTGGAGCCTATGCAAAATACATAGTAATGACACTTGGTGATAGACATCTATGATGTCAATAGACAGCTCATAGAGCTGTTTCTGCCATGAGAATGCCAAGTCATGATTTCACAATTTTCAGCGTGGTTTAATAGTTGGAGCTTGTGAGATGGGTCATAGCATTTCGGATGTATATTTTCTTCTCAAAATGAAATGAAATATAAATCTATAAAGTTAAATATAACCAGAGTCATTATCGGTATGACAAGATCATTTGGTAACAACCAGGATGAAACATAAGCCTAATATAACGTAAAATAATAATTGTTTCTGTGTGTTTAGGAAGTACCTTGTACACTGTAGGAGACTATCAGAAGAGACTAGGATGTGCTGAGAGAGAGTTCTTACATTCATCAGCTGTCAGCTTCCTCACACCTCTCCGGAATTTTCTAGAGGGTGACTGGAGAACCATATCGGTAAGATAAACTCCTTTGAAGGGAGTTCACCCAGCTAGTACACAGGGGGGGTGAATCACTATGTCAGGAAATCATCTGTATTAATAAGATACTGATAATTTATTTTATTAAAGGGAGAAGTTTTTTTGTTCTAAACAACTATATTTTGTGATTCTTTAGTGCAAAGCTTGACTTAACTGTCTCTCCATAACTTGGACAAAGAGCATTTGTGATCAGATGAACTGTATGTCTTTCAGAAAGAAAGAAGGCTATTGGAGAACCGCCGCCTTGACTTGGATGTCTGCAAAGCACGCCTGAAGAAAGCCAAGCTAGCAGAAGCCAAGGCTGCTGTGAGTCATGTTACTGTCTAACTTTTTTTTTTTTTTTTTTCCTCTGTTATTAAATGCAGTTCCACCCCCTTCCGACCATGGTTCATACAGTCATTTGTGGTTTCCCTCCATTTACATCTTGCATTATTCATGGAGACATTTTTTTCTCTGAATGAATCCTGGGAATTTCTCCCAGTGAATAAGCATGATGATGAAAAGGAGAAGCCATATCAACAGTGTTTACGCTTACACTCGTGACTGACTTGCATCAGGGCATCAGGAATTTTTAGCATATGTCCTGCCAAGATCATTCCTGGAACTGGATTCATTAGCAAAGGAAGTCCTCAAACTACTGAGTATAAAGAATCTAAAAATAGCATTTAGTCACAGCTGGAACTGACATTTCAATGCTTCGCTTTTTGCCCTGCTAAACTTTCATCACTCTTTATGAGATTATGTCACTATGCATCATACTCAAGAAAACTATCAGGACCTTCTTTTACTTACTTTTTCCATTGCTAAATATCTGGTGACTCAGTCTTATAGTGGTGACTCCATTTGGTGTAACTTTCAACCCAAAGAGACGGTCAGAGACTTTCAGAAATGAAGAACAAAAGTCATCATTAAAAAAATAACGGGCCATGAAATAGAAATCTGAATAGTGATGTCACCTGTGACTCATGTCGGATAGTAGATGCAATGTCTCATTCTGGGAAAACTTTGGGTAAATGAGTAACTTTAGGCTGATGCACTATATTGCCAAAAGTATTCATTCACCTGCCTTCACATGTATATGAACTTGACTGACATCCCATTCTTACTCCATAGGGTTTAATATGATGTCAGCCCACCCTTTGCAGCTATAACAGCTTCAACTCTTCTGGGAAGGCTTTCCACAAGGTTTAGGAGTGTGTTTGTGGGAATTTTTAACCATTCTTTCAGAAGCGCATTTGTAAGGTCAGACACTGATGTTGGATAAGAAGGCCTGGCTCACAATCTGCACTCTAATTCATCCCAAAGGTGTTCTATCGGGTTGAGGTGCAGGCCAGCCAAGTTCTTCCACACCAAACTCGCTCATCCATGTCTTTATGGACCTTACTTTGTGCACTGGTGTGCAGTCATGCTGGAATAGGAAGGGGCCATCCCCAAACTGTTCCCACAATTCTTGAAAAGCATTGGGAGCATGAAATTGTCCAAAATCTCTTGGTATGCTGAAGCATTGAGTTCTTTTCACTGGAACTAAAGGACCAAGCCCAACTCCTGAAAAACACCCCCACACCATAATCCCCCCCTCCACCAAACTTTACACTTGGCACAATGCAGTTAGACAAGTACTGTTCTCCTGGCAACCGCCAAAAACCCAGACTCGTCCATCAGATTGCCAGACGGAGCGTGATTCATCACTCCAGAGAGCATGTCTTCACTGCTCTAGAGTCCAGTGGCGGTGTGCTTTACACCACTGCATCCGATGCTTTGCATTGCACTTAGGTGATGTAAGGCTTGGATACAGCTGCTCGGCCATGGAAACCCATTCCATGAAGCTCTCTAGGCACTGTTCTTGAGCTAATCCGAAGGCCACATGAAGTTTGGAAGTCTGTAGCGATTGACTCTGCAGAAAGTTGGTGACCTCTGTGCACTATGCACCTCAGCATCCACTGACTCCACTCTGTCATTTTACGTGGCCTACCATTTTATAGCCGAGTTGCTGTCATTCCCAATCGCTTCCACTTTGTTATAATACCACTGGCAGTTGACATTGGAATATTTAGTAGCAAGAAAATATCACAGCTGGACTTGTTGCACAGGTGGCATCCAATCCGTGAATACTTTTGTCAATATAGTGTACGAGAATGTGTTTCTCACGTGTTGTTTCACTTTCATTTTCTCTTGTTTAAGCTTTTATATTAATCTTCTTACCCTTTTACAATCAGCCAAGTTTTGTGGCAGCTAAAATCATTAGTCGTAACAAATAAAACGAACATCATCATCATCAATCTCAGGTCATCCTGACATTTGAACCGACAGTCTTCTTGTCGTTAATACAAAACCATGGAATTACTGAGTTGCCTGAGTATCTACTATACTTAAAAGTGGATTGAATCGACTTTTCATTTGCTTTTACTCCGTTATACTTTCGAGTACATATGTAAAAACTTTAAATCATTGTGATCATGTAAGCTGGCCTACATGAGTGCCTTACGAAAAGTAGATCCATCAACATGTAAAAATGTTATCTTCAGAGTAGCTTTATCACGACTTATTGTTTGAGCACAGGGAAATTGGTGCACAACTCCCTCTGTTTCCCTCATCGCATTGCTTGACATTTACACTGGCAAGAATGTTTGAGGGGTTTGTCTCTACAGCATGGAAAGCATTTTAAGGAAAGTAGTTTTAATGGAAAGAGTACATCATATCCTCTGAAAGGAAGGAAAAGACCTCAAGCACCTGCCCTGGGCTGGAGAGTCCGTTTAGGACTCACATTTGGCTGTTCTAGTTTCTAGTGTCTAGTGTTGATTTACAGCTCTGTTTGTACTCTTGAACCACACAAGATGCACAGTTAACCTGAGTAAAGCTAGCAGCCAGGAACAGATGATGGTAGGTGATGGGAATGGTAGCCGCATGACAGAGGTGTCCAATCTTATCTACAAAGGGCAGGTGTGACTGCAGGTCTTCAACACACCTGTTTAATCCTTTCATCTTTGCTAACAATCAAATATCAGCTGTGGCTCCTGTGGGTGGAACGAAAACCTGCAGCTGCACAGTCTCTATACAGATAAGTGTGTACACCCCGCCGTATACTAGTGCATCTCAAAAAATTTTAATATAGTGGAATTTTTTTTTTTTTCATAATTTAATTGGATTTTTAAATTCATTTCAATATTTTTAATTTCAATATTTCAACCATTTTTTAAAATTTTGATTCATTATTCATTCCCTATGGCTTGTAGCTCATGAAAAGCAGAAATCTAGTATCTCAAATGATTAGTCTTAGTCTTCTTTTGTGAATAGCCAGCTTTTTCAGCAATGACCATCTGTGGCCTTGTGGTGGGTGTTGATCATCTTCTCCACAACTATTGAGTCAGCAGTCTGAACCATGATTGTGGTTATGTGTGCTGAACTAGGCCAAGAGTTACATGTCTCATATTATATATAGTATATTATGTATAGTTACATGTCTCATAGTATATACTGTTTGAGATACTGGCTTTCTTCATATGTAATGAATATAAAATATATAAATATGAATATGAAATATTACCTTTTCAAATTAAATTATGAAAAAAGTAGAAAAAAAACTGAGATGTACTAGTAACTAGTAGATGTACTACTATTTATTTTATCTTAATTGGTTTTTACTGTGGTGGTTATTCCTACATATAGCTTGTATACTTAGGAAAGAAATATCATTATGTAATCCCATAATAATACAGTGGCACTGTACACAGGTACACATAAAGTGCAGATGTAAACAATACATTAAATACACAGGACAAATATGCACGATGGTGCATGTCAACTAGACAGGAAAATGACAGTGTTAAGGAAAAGAAACACAAAACTAACCACAAAACCAAAAATGATCTGTTGAGATAATTGTTAAACAACTATTGTTAATAATTTAGTAAACTGTTGAGTTTAATAGCAGCAATAAAAGTTTGATAAAGGTGCATTGTGTAGAATTTAGGGGCAATGCTATATGGATTGGAATATAATATTCATAATTATGTTTTTATTAGTTTTTATTAGTATAATGACCTGTAAGTACAAACTGTGGAGGCCGCCATGTTGTGGCACCTTATTTCTCTACAGTAGCCCAGGAAATACATTTCCCATTTTCATGCTGATGTTTAGTGCAGCTTGGCTGGAAGTTTTAGATCCCAAATTTTGAGAAGTGTAGGATCATGTCTTCTGCTAAATAGTAGCATGAATCTGCATTTTAAAACGAAATTGGGACAGGCGACGGCAGGAGAAACGTTAGTGAGGAGACAACGTTAGTGACAGACAAATGTTTTCAGAGTGCCTGTGGTAATTCCAGCAGAAGTATTCAGTTGGTTGCAATCTGCAACATCACCACATGATACCAATAAATTCTACACACTGCACCGTTAACAGTAAAGTGAGAGTCCTAATCTGTTGCATGTTAAACATAATATGTAATTGATGGTGTCCAATAGCAGTATAGTGCAGTGACAGATGTACAGTGGTACCTGTTTGATTAGGGTTTTGGGAGGGTTTGATTAGTCCAGTAGAATGTTGGTCAGGAGGCAGCAGTGCATCGAGTTATTCTATCAAGCATTACATTGCCACTTTGTTAAAGGTCTTCAGGTGAAGAAGGTATCCAGGTGATTCCCATCAGGTGGTGAAGAGCACTGGAATAGAACTATGATTTTGTGATTCACAGATTCATTCACAAAACCACTTTGTAGAAGGACACCCCTCAAGCATTTATACAGTGTTCAGGTCAAGCTAGGGCAAGTTCCCAGAGTATCGGAGGGAGATGTTTGTGCTTTTGTGAATTGTGCTTATACGTAAGCGTATTGGAATGCACTGTTTTCTAAGGCTTTATTGTGATAAAGTGAATTAACACATTCTTCCTTCTTAGGCTTGCTTTAAAGGGCATGTAGTTGGTGTGCCATCCCAGTGATATAAAAGGCTTGCATTCCAAAGTGCTATGCTAATAAACTGATTTATGGGGTCTGGATTTCTGAGCACTGACTAAGCCTAGTCATGTGCAAAAACCTTTATATCTAATTCAGAAAAACCTTTTTTTTCCTCTTGCAACCAATACTACATTATGTACGCCTGGATCATTTAGACTGGATTGTGCACAGGCCCAAGGCTTGATGATTGAACCAGTTTTTTTTTTATTTTGTATTTTATTTTTATATATAGAATTATGATGCAATGTGTAATAAGACAGAAATAACGCTTGACTTCTCAGTGAAATGTCCTACAGATTAGAGAAGTAGATAAGAAAAAAAAAAAACAGAACAAGAAGGCATAGCGAGAGAGATACTGCTAAAGTGTATTAAGTATTTTTTTGGTGATATTGTCAAGTCTTTCCTGTATGCAGCTGCTTGCTTGGTTTGGAAATGCCCATTCGACTTTGCATCCCATGTTTTGCTTTGCTGCTTGCTTTCATTTGTGTTTCTTTAGTTTTAGCCAAGTGTGCTGTGTGCTGAGGCCATTTATCTGGATGCATGATTCTGTGTAAAATTCTGTTTCCCCCCTTCACTTTTAGGCTGCACCTGATTTTCAGGAGACTAGGCCTCGCAATTATGTTCTGTCTGCCAGTGCATCTGCGGTAAGAGTGCTGCAGAAAATATTGGTCTTTTTCCTCTTCCTGTCCCTGTCCTTCTAAAGACATTAAGCCCCAATAAAAAAAAAAATCCCCCCAAAAAAGAAAAAAACTGCATGGTTTACATAAAAAATGCTTGCTACAAACACTCCCACTCCTACTGATCTAAAAATGTAGATTCTTTCTATGCTTAAATAGTCCATCTCGCCCACATACATAGTTTATTAGAATGTGTGTTGCTTCTAAGAAGATGAATGACATGCCTTTCAGGACAGATCTAAACCAGACTTGATTATTATTTCAAGCTAATTGCTGGGAAATCGTTCAAACTTGTTTACAAACCACAATAAATATCAAAGGACAACATGGGAAAATGGAGGAAGGAAGGAATGTGTGTGGGTTGGTTCCTCTTTTTACTGTGCATTTTTCTATTTTTGTCCATCCTCCAGTGTTGGATGTTCAGTGACCTTTGTGTGCTCGGTTAATTCGACTGGCGAGCTTGTCTGGGGCTTGGAATTGCCCTTTAATTAAATTCAATTAATTTGCCTATATTTTGCTCTGCTTTGAACTTTGAACTAGTTCAGATTTTAAATTATGCAAAACCTAAGATGTCAGAATAAAACAAATTCAGAATACTAAATCCCAAATTTACAAATTCATCCTGAAATGAAGTGGAATTGGAAAAAAAAAGAAAGATGAACCAAAACAATGATGAGCCTAACTAGCTAAAATAGTTACATCGCTGTAGAAAATCAACTATTCAAAAGCTTATCACTCTTTGCTATATCATCACTACTTCATTGGCTTGACCATAGCAGACACCTGTGACTTTGATCACGTTCACCCAGAGTCCTTTTAAGGCAACACTGCTGTTGTAAGTTCGAGGTTTTGCAGTAATTATTGTAGTCACGGTACACCCTTGAAATGCTCATTCATGAAAATCCATCTACCATCTCACAAACTCCCAACTATTAAACCATGTTGAAAATCACAAAAGCATGATAACTTGCCATTCACACGGTTAGGGTTAGGCTTCCATAAGCTTCCATAGATGTCTATTGCTATGTATTTTGCATATGTACCAGTTTTTCTGGTACTTCAGTGTACTACTGTTATTTCTACAATATCCTAATATGTATATAATACAACAACTCGAGTTTACATTGTATTTTGTCCGAACCCATGCGCCTATATGTGAACAGAAAGCCATTTAGAATTTAATTTGACTTTGAAATGTAATGAAGGCAGATAAAAGCTTCAGTGAAAGATGCTAAAAGATGAAAAGGCTGTTTATTCAAGTTTTGTTTTGATTGGCATGGGCTCTAACTTCAGCACTCTCTTTTACCTTTTCCCCATTTCTCTGCTGGATAAAAAAATGTCCCACTCTACAATCCGGGAAGCATGTAATGGACCTTGTGGTACGGATTGGCCGGCTGTTAAGCTCCACATATGGTGTAAATTTGGGAGATTTTTGAGAATTTAAACCTGATCTAATTTGCAAACAAATAAAATCTTGATTTTAGTTAACCATTGCTGGATCGAGTATATTCTTGTCAACCGTGCCAGTTTTACAGCAATGCGTCATATAAATAATGGATATAAACAAAATCGAATGTAGCAAATCTAATGCTATATTGTTAAAACGTATTTAGCACGTAATTGCTTCTGTTTCCATTTATAAATGACTTCATCTGGAATATTGCTGAATTACTCTGCAATGATTCACTTCATTAATTCAGTTCCCATGAACACAGTACCAAAATTAGGATAAACCACCACCAGTATGTGATGCAACATGATGGTGCTTTAGTTTCTGTCATCCATAGAAAACCTTTCCCTCATAATGATTCAACTGTTATGTAATGTACACACCGTTTTTTTTTTTTGGATTTGAATTCTTTGGATTTGTAGATTATTCTTTTCAGTGTGATATGTATATTTATATTCAGGGAATTTTGTCGGCTTTTAAGATCCATGGTTTGTAGGTCCCACATGAAAAGAAAGTGATAAGATGATTAAGAAGGGCATAACAAGTGATGACGTAGTGATGCAGGCTTGTTGGATCTTGACACAGATTCCTGTCCTGTCTTGAGTTAAACAATTGTGTTTTCAAGGACTTGCTTACAGGTCTTACAGTGGCTTTATTTCACATTTACACTAACATTCCATTGGTACCTGTGAGCAAACTTTAACAATTGGTTTGCCAAGTACTTATATCTTTCTTTTTTAAGTTGACAAGGTAAACTTCTAAACAAATGTCTTCTCTATGGATTATCCACTTTTAAGAAACACTTAGCTACAGTTGCATGTAATTTGCACTTCTGAATGGCTATGATCTTAGTTATGTCATAGGTGTTGTCTTGGCTTTCTTATTGATTATTGATTTGAGTTGTTGAAATTTAGATGTCAGTGGTAGTACGCTATACTGGTGCATTGAAGGTCTACATATAGGTACATATGAGCCAGTCATTGTCTTCAAGCATTATTTACTGTTGTCTGATAAATACTACAAATAGCTTTTTTTCATGTGTGCATGTATGTGTGTTTGACAGAGATATTGGTATTGTCTAGTCTTATTTGTTTTGTGGGTTTGTTTTAGGTCTTGAATTCCAAGCCAATGCAATATCAACCAGCAAAGAGACTTGATATGCAATGGGTTTAAGTGTGCTTCAGCATAGGAGTCTCAGCTTGTGATAACCTAGTGATGGGGTTGAATAGTGGTGTAATGTTTTTATCATAGCTTTAAGTGAGCTTGTGTTCTGTAATAAAATTGTAAAATGCTGCACCCCCCCCCCTTTCCTTCCTGACACAAAATCACCTCTCCAGCATAATCATCTTTATTGATGAATATACACTGAAGTACCAGAAAAACTTGGTAGGTCCCCCACGTTACACAGTCCTCACTCTGATGTTTGTTGAGGCCCCATCCAATGCTACCTGAGTATATCTATCGCATGAAATGATTTTTGCCAGCTGACACTGATCACGTTCACCCAGAGTCCTTTTAAGGCCACACTGCTGTTGTAAGTTCCAGATTTTGCTGTAATTATTGTAGTCACCGTACACCCTTGAAATACTCATACGTGAAAATCCAAACTTTGCTTCTACCTCTCATCTCACGAGCTCCAACTATTAAACCGGGTTGAAAATCACAAAAGCATTATGACTTGCCATTCGCACAGTGGAAACAGCTCTAGCTTCCATAGATGTCTATCGCTTTATATACACACTTGTGGATGCAACCAGTGACCTGTATAGATGGTGTTGCTATGTATTTTGCATATGAACCAGTTTCATTGGTACTTCAGTGTACTACTGTTATTTCTACAATGTTCTAATATTTATTTAATACAACAACTAGAGTTTACATTGCTATTTTGTCAGAACCTATGAGCCTATTTGTGAACAGGAAGCCATTTAGAATTTAATTTGACTTTGAAGTGTAATGAAGGCAGACAAAAGATTCAATGAAAGATGCTAAAAGATAAAAATGCTGTTTATATTGGCATGGGCTCTAACAACAGCTCTCTATTCCCTTTTCCTCATTTCTCTGCTGGATAAAAAATGTCCCACACTACGATCCTGGAAGCATGTAATGGAAAGTGTGGTGTGGATTGGTGGCTGTTCCACATATGGTGTAAATTTGGGAGTATGTGATGCAACATGATGGTGCTTCTGTTCCTGTTATCCATAGAAAAAGAATGCCTTGCTGTCACAGAGTTGTTGGTTTAATTGTCTGATTTAGTATCGTTACATATGCTGGCACCACGCCCATTGCGTCTGCTAATTCTCAACGTACACATCATCATCATAGCCACATCAACTCTGGTCATCTTCACTTTTCAAGTTGTGCAAAATGAAGTGAAGTAGTCAAAGAATGGAAAGCTCTGCTCTGACCCCTAGCTCACAGTGTTTCTGACCTTCTAGGGTACATACGTTGGTTCGTCTCTATTAAATAAGTTAATTTATTGAACAGAATGTTTTGACTGGATGAAGAGTTCATACATTAAAAGGAACTCCAGCATCATTCCACTTTTCACTAATAGGTATTATTTGTTTGTTTAGCTAATATTTCGTATGTCCAACTTTGTTGTTTATGACAGCTGCAAGCCTCCTTGCAGATATTCTGCCACTCTTCATCCATTATTCTTTTCAGCTCTTCTTTGAAGGAGGGGTTGTGCCCCTCTACTTTTTGCTTTAAGGTTCTTCAAAGGTGTTCTCTGGGACTCAGGCCAGTTGATGTACTTGGCCAGGTGATGGTTATCACGTTCTTCTTCACTGCTTTTTGCAGTGTGTTTAAAAGGTATTAAAAGATTGAGCTGCCCGTAGCCGGGAGCTCAGAGAGCAAGATTGGCTGTGCTCACAGGGTGGGAGGGGCAGCATACGTTCTCCGCCCATGTCAATCCGTGCGACACTGTCCAGTGTCCAGGGCATGTGTGAGCTCATGCATACAAGAGGTGGGCGGGAGCGCTTTCCCCCGAGTGCGTTACACCGCTCCTGACAGTTGCATGAGCAGCAGTTCGAAAAGAGGCGGCGGCTTGCGTCACACGTTTTGGAGGAAGCATGTGATGGCTTCGCCCTCCCTGACTGGGAGAATGTCGTGTGACATGGAGGGGAGTACTGATGGGTGGGAACTGGAGATGACTAAATTAGGGAGAAAAATCGGGGGGGGTTCGAACCAAATGAAAAATCCTGTCCTTTGTCCTTTCCTCTCCTCAAGACCTTGGGGATCAAGGACCAGAGACAAAGTTGTACTGCATAGTCAGTGATCTGTTTTAATGAATCAGAACTATGAGTTTAGTAACAACATTCCAGAAAAGTTTTGAAAAAAAAAAAAGCAAAGAGGGAAATCAGCAGTTGTGGAACAGAGACATGTGTTCTTCAGAAAGGAGAAAAGTCCAATAAAAACAAGTGTTCTAAACACCAATCATGAACTGAATTGAACTTTTAACAGACTTGAGCAGATGGTGAGAGCTGAGCCGAAGAAGGTAGAAGCATATGTAGCATAAGTGCTTGTGTGCATCTGCTGCCGATGCGCTCTGACATCAGCCTAGAACCAGGATAGAGAGAACTATCCTGACTCATGCAGAGATTGTAAATCAGAGAAAGATAAGTTGGGCATTCCTTTTGCTTTGATTACAGCTTTGCTCTTACACTCTTGGCATTCTCTCAGTCAGCTTAATGAGGTTGAAATGGTTTTCCAACAGTCTTGAAGGAGTTCCCAGAGGTGCTGAGCACTTGTCGGCTGCTTTGCCTTCACTCTGC
>JANCOA010000034.1:5075359-5086762 GCA_024363135.1 Leptodoras oyakawai
AACCCACGCGAACACGGGGAGAACATGCAAACTCCACACAGAAATTTCCCAGGTCGCCCCAACCGGGGATCGAACCCCGGTCCTTCTTGCTGTGAGGCGACGGTGCTACCCACTGCGCCCTGATCAGAAGGTTGTGAGTGCAAATCCCAGCACAACCAAACCCTCACCTGCTCAGTTGTATAAGTGACATAAAATATAAGTCACTTTGGGTAAGGGCGTCTGCCAAATGCCATAAATGTAAATGTGAGTAGGAGCTCAAAACAACCTCAGAAGGCAGCATTCTGCAGGAATATTTGATTAGATGCCATTCTGCGTCCAAACACAGTCTTGGTAGGCAGGCAGCATTATTTATGTTTCTTGCACACCCACCAGCCAGATCTCTGCTATCATATAACAGCTACCAAACAAAGTGGCTGAAGACCACACTGTTGGCTGAAAGTCTTTTTGAACTGCTGCTCAAGCTGCATCACAGGTCAGTGCAACAGCCACGGAGGCAAGTGCTATCTGCCCTCTTCCATATACCTGAATACCCGAGCTCACTGGTGTTATTGTGAATGACAAGGTACAGAAAGCACTGCCAATTTGTTTCCTTTGCCTCCTGAAAACAGCCAGGTCTGGCAACTTGCAGTCTCTCATCCTTATTTCTAACTTATTGATGGCTGAGAAGATGAAATGGTTGCATCAGGTAACACAGGCTCAGAGAAACTCATACAGCAACAATAGAAATAATCAATGCTGTTACACCTTTAAGTTTAAAACACAGCCATTTTTTACAAGGGCTAAAAGGCACCTCAATCGTTAAGCATGTGACCGCATGCATGGTAAAGTGATGACCATTATACAGTCAATTTTGGTCAAATTTTTTTTTTATTGAAATCATTCACAGAGTTAGTTGTGTGGTTGGTTGCATGGTCTGCACTTTAATACAAAGCCTAAGACCATTTTTTCTCTGGTCACTGTGAGACGGTCTGAAATCTACTGTGAGAATGTGTATTTCTATGTATATATGGTATCTCCCCCATCGTACCTATACAATACAATAGCAGCATCTTTATTTACAACGCAATTTCTCTGTACAAGAAGTATTTACAATATGACCACACCCTGGGTGTGGGGGAGAACCTGAATGTGAGAAGAGAGCTATTGAATGTATTGGAAGATGCAAGATAGGACATGGTGTCACGTACACACTGCTCAGTGCTTCAGTTAAAAGCTGCCTAAACTAAACAGTTCAATTGTGCTGACAGTGATTTTTTTTGTTTGTTTGTTTAAAAAACGACACACGTAGCTAACCTATGTTTTATAGCTCTGGCTCAGGTTATTTCCTCTTTCATTTTGGAGTTTTTTTTTTCTTTGTGGCATTCTTTCCATCAACCATTCAGTTTGCTTACTACAAATATGTTTGTTTCTTTACTCACTCATTCTATCAGGAGCAGAACATAGGAAAAGTTGTTTTATCCAAACAACCTGGCATTTTTAGGCCAGACAGTCTGACTCATGACAACACTTATGTGAGTGTTTCCACCTATATGCTCTGAGACTCATTTCTAATTAGTCAAATCTAGACTTTCTGTGATGAATAGAAGGAAACTGAGATGTCACTTATTTAAAAAAAAAAAAACAAAGCCGCCTGTTAAGCTGAACCTCAATTACTACAAGAAATAGCGCCTGAATAATAACAACGTACAGTGCAACAGAATGTTCTCTAAAAATGCTCACTGGCCTGCCATGAGGTTCAATCAAAAGAAAAATAAAACTGTATACTCTTATTAAAAAATAGAAAGAAAAGAAAACGAAAAGCAACATATGATCCGCTGGTAGTGCCACAGAGAAACGGTTGCTGTTCTTTCTCTGTAAGGACTTTATGTAGTGCATGTTCAGCAAAATGAGTGGGTAAGAGGTGGCATGTGTGGCGCCCAGCAGCGCAGGAGAGCTTTTAAGCTCTTGATTACATACTGCCCTCTACAGGCATATCTGTAGAATTGCACTGATGGGGAGTGATTCAAAACTAAATCGATCTGACTTAAAACATCTCTTATACATCTCATATATTCAATAATCTCTTTTTGGATCTAAACTCTCATAAGGAGCACAGATTCATCATAAAAATCAGCATTACTGTGATTTTTCTGTCATTATAAATGATAGTAAAATTCATGTTTTGTAGGTAATGTAGACATGCCCCTACTTTAATAACTGCATGTGTTTCTATTCCATCCCGCAAGGCAGTGCCCTAGCCTGAACATCACCGCGAATATGGGTAGAAATGGGTGCCTGAGTACCATCATCAGTGTTAACATGTGGCTTTTGTACCTGCAACCACATGGGACAACACAACCGTTGTTCCTCCTTTGTGCAATTCTTGTATGCAACTCCCTTATCTTTATGATCTCATTGATTCTGTGGGTCACTTTTCAGGAAAATCTCAAGCATCAGTGCATGTCCGGTCCCGCAACACCTTAGTTAAAGTTAAATACAAAGTTCAGAGTGCCGGGTGCCACGGTCACACCCTGTAAAAAGCTGGCTGAGCTGCTGAGACTCTCCCATGGAGGCTGAGACTCTCCCTTTGCTTACCCTCCATTGTGCATTTCTTCACATGCAAGTGTGTCTACACTTCCATGTAAAACCAGAAGAATCAAAGCATGTCCTTTTTTCCTCAACCATAAGCTCAAAGTTAAACAGATCAAACCCTTCGTTATGATAGCATAATCCGGACTTACGTTTACAATGCTAATTAGAAAATGCAAATTCCTGCACATATTTACAATTTCATTTCTGGTGAGTGTGCATGATTTTGTGACTAAAATTCAATTGCTTTATTCATTCAACTTCCAAATGTCAGCAGTTTCTGCCTTATCGACTTACTAAGAGCCCCATTTCGCAATTTGACTTCATCTTTATACTCAATCGTTTTGCAACAGATTTGGATTTAATGCTCAAGTAATTGATGCACACTCACAACGAGAAATGCAATTCTAAATACAGGGCTTAATCATAATTTTCTAATTAGCACCAGAAATTGATTAGTCGACATTATGTTACCATAATTCACTGAAGGTCATGTCATGGCATGTATAAACTCCTCGGGCTGTTGAGGGTGAGCTGCCCATTGGAGGCGGCCTCACAAGCCTCGTCGTCCAACAGGCCTGAGGCATCTGCATTGGTCAGGCTGTCGTGATAGCTGCTGAAGCTGATGTTGTCCTCCTTTAGCTCGATTGTCCAGAAGGGCGCGTTGATCTTACGGTTTTGGTACTGACGGTAGCTGTAGATGCCGCCTGCTGCTCCCAGTAGTGCCAGTGTCAGTGTGATGATGACGGCCAGTACGATTACGTTGAACTGAGCCCAGGAGACTTCTTCAGAGGAAGATGTGCCGTTGGCAGTGGGGCTCGTCAGGGTGGACAGGAGAGTCGTGGATGAGGTGGGGAGCTGATCAGTTACGTTAGGGCTGGGGGTCATAGTGGAAGTGTACACAGGTGTAGTGGGCACTGAGGAGAGACAGAGAACACATTTGGAACGGTAGAACACCATTGCAACTAGGAATAAAGCTGTTCTAATCTTATCCATGATAAAACTTCTGCATCCAATCATAGTTTTGTGATAAGCAAATATAAAGTGAGGCTTTGTATCAGCTGTAGCTGATATTATAAAACCATACATTTTTAATTCAGTGGTGATGGTGATTTTTGAGTGACTTTCATCCCTTCCCCAAAATAATACAACTTGCCCTTAAGCTCATATTAAAAGCACATACCTTTTGGTTTCTGTAATGACTTCCTCTGGACATGTGTGCAATGTAATAGCAGTATTTGGAAAACTTATTCCAGAGTTTATTAAACTATAGAGGTGTCTAACCAGCATGGACAAAATGACCACCAGTAATAGGAGAAGGAAAATACAGAGACAATGTCAGAGAGGATATAAATAGTAGACATAGAAGAACTTGTAAAATGTATTTAGTGCTGAGCATCTTGTTTAGGAAAAATAGGGTATGATGTGTGATGTGATATCTCGTGATATATATTCACTCCCTTATTCTAATATTCCTGAATCTACACGGTACTGCTCACTAATGAATAGGCTGGTGTGCCTATGAGAATTTAGTGGCTGCCTTATGTGCACTGCCGGTACAATAAATAACTTTAGCACTTTTATGCTCTATGTAGCTACTATTCAAACTCAGTAGCCATCAGAGACATTTAACTCCAGAAGAACACACGTGTTAGTGAAGCTGTCAGGTGCAGCAGCAGTGATGCTACCATCACACCACGTAGCACTGTGTGCAAAACTATTAACCAAAAAACACAAAGGCAACCCATGTGCTCTTCCCACCATGCGTTTGTGGGATGGAACACGATGGAAGAAATTCACAAACTCACAGACAGGACTTCGAATTTTAGTGGCTATAACACCTAAAACAATAATAGAATTATAATAATATAATATTAACAGGGGTGTAACGATACAGCCGGCTCACGATTTGATTCGATTCATGATAATTTCGCGTTTCGATTTTCTCACGATAGTTTAAACAAAATTTAAACAAAGAACTAATATGAAAGTCAGTTCTTTTTTTTTTTTTTTTTAAGTGTAAAACAATGCACATTTGCTTGTATATGTTTTTTTTTGCAGCTTCACCAGATCTTAAATAACCGAATGACAACATTCCTTGAACATTTTTGAAGAATAACAGTGTAAAACAGAGTAAAAACATGGAATTTTTTGTCTACTTCAAATTCAAAGAAAGATGATGAGTTTATGCAGGGGATCTGCACTGATCTCTGTTTAGCCGTGAATGCTGAAGTGGAAGAAGGCGGCTATGTGCCAACAACTGACTGACGCGGTATTTCAATAGAACCTCCTTCTACCATCCATCACCAGCCCAAAATCACTCAAACTCCTAAACTAAATGAATTAGTGTACACCACTGAACAATCACAGTCATGAGTTACATTTAAAACATTAAGTTACATTAAAAACCACATTACTGCTGTAATAGGATCTAAAAATGTGTATTCATAATATCTACAAATATTAAACACACAGCTTTATATATACACCCTGGACTTTAGTTATGAACAATAATGCAGATGTATATATTACTTATCTTCTTAATGTGTTTAAGGAGTTTTATGACTCATTTTGTAAGTAATTAAACATTACATTATTCATCAAACACTTCTTAACCACACTGATTGCAAGACATTGGCAACAGGATAATCGGCAGCAAAACAAGAAACGAACGCTTGGAAACTGATTATTACTCACAAAAGGAAAAGCATTGTACAATGCAATCTGTACAAACAGCAGCATACTGATGACACAAACATTAAAGGAAAATGAAAGCACCTTCTAAAGCCATTTACTCCAACCCACTACTTTGCGTTTGCTTTGGTGGCTGTACTTTTATTACCAGCAACTTTAAAAGCATTTGGATTGTATTCTGCCTCAACTTACTCACTTTGCATTAAAGCACCTTTATATGATAATATTCTATAAGGTTGTATGTAGATGTACATCCTTGTATCTGTACCATATATTTATATTTCAATACTCCTGTTGCTACATTTCGACATGTCTGCATGTTACACTCCATATATTTATTTATTTATACTTGCTAAATCCTGTGCTGCCTCCTATCACATTCCCCATACTTTAAATAATCTGCTGCTACATGACTCATTTTCTATATTTCTATGTATACATTCTGGGATACTATGTCATCAGACATTTTTCCTGTACATTCAGTGTGAGCCATAATGCAACGAAATTTCATTCTGCGTACACTAGTGTATACTGAATGACAAATAAAAGGAGTCCGAGTCTGATAGTACCTTTATATATGAGCCCAACTCCTGAAAAACATAACTTTACCGTTCTCCTGGCAACCGCCAAACCCAGACTCGTCCATCAGATTGCCAGACGTAGAAACGTGATTCATCACTCCAGAGAACACGTCTCCACTGCTCTAAAGTCCAGTGGTGGTGTGCTTTATATCACTGCATCCGACGCTTTGCATTGCACTTTGGTGATGTAAGGCTCGGATGCAGCTGCTCGACCATGGAAACCCATTCCATGAAGCTCTCTAGGCACTGTTCTTGAGCTAATCTGAAGGCCACATGAAGTTTGGAGGTTTGTAGTGATTGATTCTGCAGAAAGTTGGTGACCTCTGCGCACTATGTGCCTCGGCATCCACTGACTCCACTCTGTCATTTTACGTGGCCTACCACTATATGGTTGAATTAATGTCATTCCCAATAACTTCCACTTATTATGTTATAATACCACTGACTGTTGAATAAGTATTGGTAGAGCAATTTCACAGCTGGACTTGTTGCACAGGCATTTATCACAGTACCACACTGGATTTCACAGAACTCCTGAGAGTGACCCATTCTTTCCCAAATGTTGGTAGAAGAAGTCTGGATGCCTAGGTTCTTGATTTTAGACACCTGTGGCCATGTAAGTGATTGGAACACCTGAACTCAATGATTTGGATGGGTGAGTAAATACTTTTGGCAATATAGTGTGTAAGTACTATATATATATATATATATATATTATAGTAAGTAAGTTAAGTTTTTGTCAGATTGATATGGAATTCATAAAGGCCAAGTCCTCATTACTTCCTCACTTACACTAGGGCATGTAGTACTTGCAGAAATATGCTCCATTTTTGTACTTTTTTGCCCCTGTAAAGGCACTCAGTGGTTGATGCTGAGAATTAGATAACATATTGGTATGTAATCACTTTGAATCCCTGGTAGCTTACCAATGGCTGTGCAGTTCCTGGCAAGGGCGTCTCCAGTGAAACCAGGAGCACAGAGCTGGCAGTGAAGCCCAGTGGTGTTATAGCTGCAGTTCAGGCAGTGGCCTGTGCTTGGGTGGCAGATGCGGGGTGCGCTGCTTGGCTCGGCGTTCCCATTGCAGTTGCATAGCACACAGATACTGTCAGCATTGTAGTATCCATCTTGGCAGTCCTCACAGCTGGGGCCCTCATACCCAAGGTTACACTGGTCGCATATCGGCTGCCCAGTTGCATCTGTCGGAGCACAAGTACAATAAAGCAAGCAATTTTCACAACTCTGTTCTTCTGGTCATAATGTTTTCTGGCTAATGATATGGTTTAATGTTTCTTACTCATCCTGAAGCACTTCCTAATGGCATATTCAATAAATAAAATGTGGTAAGTAGACCTAAACATTACAAAAAATACAAGCAGTTTTATTGTTCCAATACAACTCAAACTGGTCAGAAATAACTGACAGACCATTGTCAAAAAAAGTGTGATGGTTTTGTTTCTGTAGTCAGTGTTATATTTACCAAAGAAACTACAGATATCAGTAAGAAGCTAACAATGAAAATAAGTTGACAGTGTTAAACACTACAATGATTTGCTGCCTCAGTAGTGGTCTTTAGAGAATAATTTGACTAGCGCAATAATTGAACTATAAAGAAAGGTTTCTGCAATGCATAATACATACACATTGCATGTGCATAGAATCAAGGTAAACAGTACGTATCTTAACATTCACAGGATGATGATGCTATTGTGCATTTTTTAACAAGAGGTGATTGTGGCAGCAGAGGCATAGTCAAGCGGAGAGGAGCAGGTGGGGTTAGCGGGTAATGTGCCAGGAATCTCACCTGTGACTCATTATTTTAAGTTTATTTGTGTGTGTTTCTTTGCATTGCAGGAGAAGGCTGGAGAAAGAGAGAAAGCAGACAGAGTTGCAAATATGTGTGTGTGTGTGTGCACGCAGTAAAGTCGCTGAAAAGTGATATTTAAGTTGGGACAATAAAAGCTTGTTTGTGTTACTAAAGCCTGATTCCCTGAGTCTTCTGTTATTGACCCATGCTGAAAATAGTGCTGACACCCAGGACTATGGAATACTCAACATCCGCTATGCCAACCCTCCCACTCCCTGAACTCTTCCAGTCCCTAGCCAGCATGCACCAGGTGCAACAGCAGGCAATACTCAAGATGTGCCAGGACCATGTGAGATGTGCTCAAGCAATTTGCAGCACAAATTCCTGCAGGAGCATCAGTGTGGGTCCAGTGCCACCAGCCCGTGTCCCTGGCCAAGGTGGTGTAGGACAGTTGGTGTAGGACTACCTGGCGGTAATCCCAGACCCTTTCTATCTTTGCCCCCTCCCTTTTGCTCTCCCCTTTTCTTTCCTCCCTTCTCCCCCCATTCCATTTCCCTGGCTGCCACCACCCTTACCTTTCCCAGCCTGGCTAACTTCTCCGGTTGTCTCTCCACAGGGGGAAAATACCATGCCCACCAGAGCTCAGAAGAATCCTAGGCAGATATGCTAAGATGGCAGGGGAACAATGCATTTCCAGGATTCATGCCCCCGTCTAGAGGCAGAGATACCGATTTGGATCCCTGATGTTCCATGAGTCTGTCCTTGAGCAGGAACATACTAGTAACATGTGAGTATACATGGGGGTAACACATCTGTACTTGGTGTAATCAGACCTCCATGCATCAAGTGTCTGCTGGTGCCCGTCACAATTCAATTCCCAGGGACAAAAGCATAGAATGCAAGTCAGCAGTTAGCCCTCACCTGACCCATACACCAATTCTAGGGACAGCCTGACCAGGAGCACAAGGGAGGCCAAGCATGGCATTCTTCTATCCTCAGCAGGAATTCCCCCTTGGAGCAGGCATGTGATGATACCTTAAGGCATGCCCTCAACCAAGTGAGAGTAATCGATGGTCAGAGACTCCAGCTTAATGCTGCTCTCACCCACCCCTCCTATTCTATTATTAAAGATACTATACTAGGAGATAATCTAGTTCTGGTTCCCCCAGGGAATGTTATTCCAGGCAGCTCAGCATAATCCTATGGCAGGACAACTTGGCCAGGACAAGACACTGAACCGTATAAAGGCTCACTTTTATTGGCCAGGCATTTGTATCGCGAATGTCAGCTGATGAATCCACCAGCCTCCTCAAAAGTGCCACAGCACCCATTAAAATTTATCAAGATCCCCTGCAAAAGAATTGGTATGAACTTCATCAGACTATTAGAAGGTCTGTACATGGGAATTGCTTTGTGTTAGTTTCAGCATGCAGTATCTCGGCATGCAATGTTGTGGGGGCACTCTTCCGTATTACCTCCCATGATGGGATACCAAAAAACATCCTAACTGGTCAGTGCACACCATTTCTGTCACAGACACTATGTGAATTTTACAAATTATTGGAGAATAAATCGATTTGCAGCAGTATTTACCATCTGCAAACAGATGGCCTAGCAGTTTAATCAAACACTTAAAACATAATTCTTAAGTTCTTTCATGAGAATGCATGTAATTGGGATAAATAGCTTGAGCCCCTCTTATTTGCAGTAGAAGCAAGCCTCCACAGGAGTTTGTATAAGCACAACATTTGTGGCATCCTGGATGCCATTATGGAAAATTGGGAGGAAGGACCTTCTAACATTCTAAAAGTGGAATTCAGTCTGTTCTTGACCTGAGAGCACAACATCAATTTCCTCAGAATCATCAGAATTTCCTACAGTCATAAGAATGCCAAGCCCAGATATACAATAGGGTCGCTCAGCTATGGGAATTTTTAATGGGAGATAAAGTGCTGCTTTTGCTGTCCACGTCAAGCTTTAAATTACTCCCCAAATGGCCTTTGAGGTCACACAACAAGGGTAGAACGTTGATTATGAGGTCAGGTGAACAGATAGAGGCGCAGTGCAGGTATACCACCTCAACCTCCTAAAACTGTGGAAAGAGGCAGTGCCTGTGGCTCTAGTGCCAGTGGCTCAATTCACTCCAGTACCCTGTGAATAACACTTTTTTTCATCCCAGTGGCAATATTAATTTTCTGATATGTTTTTGCCTCTACGCCATCAACACAAACGTCAGAGCACCCCAATGAGAGGGTTGTGGTACGCATCCACCCCTACCAGTTACATGAACATAAGAAAAATGCGGTTCAGGAAGTGCTCAAGGCTATGCTCATCATGAGAGTAATTGAGGAATCGCGCAGCCAGTGGAACAGCCTGGTGGTTTTGGTTCCCAAAACAAATGGGATCGTCCACTTCTGTGTGGACTATAGAAAAGCCAAAGCAGCATATAAATTTGATGCATACCCGATGCCTCTCATTGATGAACTGCTCAATCAGCTTGGCGCAGTCTGCTTTTAATTGACACAGGCTTTAACCAAAGGATACTTGCACATACCCTTGACTCCAATATCCCTGGAAAAAACATCCTTTTCCACTCACACCAATTCGTCACACTTCTGTTTCAGTTGTTCAGAGCGCCTGCAACATTTCAACACCTCATGGACAGAATCCTCTGTCCGCATAATACATGTGCCATAGTGTATTTACATATAATCATTTATAGTAATGACAAGCAGTGCCATTTACCTCATCTGAGGGCTAACCTGAGATCCTTTAAATGAGCTAACCTAAGACACTAGTGACTGCAGCCTGCCTGAGGCCCAAGTCCAAAAAAAGGAGTGAGGCAGTTCCTGGGGCTGGCTGGCAATTATAGAAGGTTTGTGCCTAATTTTTTGGATGTCACCAGCTCATTGAATGACCTCACTAAAAAGGGAGTGCCAGATCACAGTGGATGGAGCCATGCGAGTGGGCTGATAAAGTGACTCAGATAAAGGCAGTGCTGTCTGGGGGCCCGCTGTTGTCTTTGCCTGCAGGCCAGACGGCTTCCCAGCCTGAGTTGGGTGGTGGGGAAATGTGGCAGCGGGGTGTGGTTGAGCAGCTGCTGCAAGTGGAGAGGAAGAGGTAAGAGCCAGCAGGTAATGTGACCTGATTCTCACCTGTGGCTCATTACTTGTGCATGATTCTTTGTGTTGCAAGAAAGAGAGCTAGAGAGAGAAAGAAAGCAGTCACAGAGCCATGAGTGTGTCTGTGAGTGTAGTAAAGTTGCTGAAATGTAATATTTAATTTGGGACAATAAAAGCATGTTTATCACTAAAGCCCGTTTCCCTGAGTCTGTTTTTACCCATGCTGGGGGTCTACATTGGTATTATCATTTGGGAGTACTTCTGAGGGTGAAAGGAAAAATAACTGCATAGTATTGAATTTAATTCAGCTCTTCTATCATCTAATCAATCACACAGATGTCTTTTAATTTTTTTTAACCAGAAGGGTTACCTAGCATGCAGAGAGGATCAGATACTCTCTAATTGTAAATGTGATGTGAAGACAGAACACAATATTTCACCAATAAAATGCTTGCTCCCTTTTTTTTTTATTTCCAATTTTAAATCCCTTTCTTTCCCAATGTGTTCTCAGACTTTCGGACCCCACTGTGTGAATAATAATAATAATAATAATAATCATAATCCTTTTTTAAATGTTTTTCTTTCATAGAGTGCATTTTTCCCTACAGGGCCTTTTATAAATGTTAATTTCTTC
>JANCOA010000034.1:5416115-5428669 GCA_024363135.1 Leptodoras oyakawai
TATACGGTTATTATGCAGTGCCTCGTGATAAATATTACAAAATGAATCAGCTGATATTGAAAATGGTTTCACAGAAATATACAGTGGATCAGGATAGGGAAAAAAACACTAAATGCTGGATATTTTAACACCGGGTGAGCCCACATTCGGGCGTTCGACTTTGTATTTGTGTGTACCAGTATATAAATACACATACATAACACTCAGTTGACTTGTGTTCCAGCCTTTTCTGGTGCCACAAAGACGCAGAAGCGTAAACGTTCAGTGAGCCACCGAAGCTGCTGTGGGCTTTGTGTGCTGTGTTTTCCTAATCTCCTCTTTCACCTAGTCATGCTCTTTAAATGAAGTGTTGCTGCTTCTTTCCTTCTATAGCAGTAGCCGTTGTGATGGGGTCCGCTTTTAGCACGGTGCATGTCCGAACACATGCAGAGATTTTGTTTTGCTTAAAGTAAGAGTGTCCGTCAGACAGGGTTTGACGGACAGATGAGAAACGGGGAGGAACCTGAGAGGATAAGGTGACCCCTGAGGCGCACACACCTGCGTGAAAGGGTGTGCCAGAGAGGTTCTAGGCTCTCTGGATCAGAGCTCTATGAGATCACAGGTGACCTCTGACCCCGGAATGATGTGTTTGGTATTACCTGGAAGCTGAAAGCGTATCTTATGTTCAGTCTACTCAGTCAAGTAGCAAATCTAAGAAGACCATGGGTACATCATTACATAAAACTTCTGACTTCTAGGTATCACCGAAGATCTTCCATGTGCCTGATAAATAACTGGATTAGATCTGCAGTAATATCAGGGTGGATGATGCATGTGGACAAGATTCATGCGGTGTGTCATTTATATTTATATATATATATGCCTTCCACACAATCCCATAAATATCATCTCCCAACAAGTAGACTTTTGTGGACTAAGCCCAGCTTGGCTTGGACTTTAAAGTAGCCATTGGAGACTTTCCACAGTGGCAGCGCTAATATTTACACTGACCTTTCTAGCACGGCAGTGTTTGTCGAGTCTTTATAAAGGCAGAGATCGTGTTGTCTTTGCCCCCTGTTCAAGACTGGCTGGAGTAAATAATCAACAGCAGCCTGATTATGCAGCCTGTTTATCTCCAGGCCGAGAGAGACAGCTTAGCACCTGTTGTGCGTACGTGTTTATGTTTGTTCCAGCGTACATCTATTCATATGCAGATTTGCCTTTATGACTTCGGGCATTGCGGTGTTTTCAAAAAGTGAGACTCGAGTCTCAAGTTGCTAACCCACAAAAGTCCCAGCCTTTTTTATGAATAAGTACTATACACTCTGTTGGTTTAAAAACCATGCCTGATTCGATTTCAGCATAAAATTATGATAAGCTCCACATAATGTGGTTAGTTTGACAAAAAAATTGTGAAAATTGTGTTGCCCAAGGTTACATGAGGTCTGTCCGGAAAGTAACGAGAATGATGTTTCGTTCCACTGGTGAGGCATTTTAGCAGGATTTCACAAAAACAAATATCTGGTCGTTGTGAAGGTGATAATGCACCTGAAACAGGTCCTACCATTAATCTGAGTCCCACTGTAACTGACCTTTAAGCACCATCCCCATGCGTAAGCCCTAGGGAGTGCAGTTACATTCTCATTACTTTCCGGACAGATCTGGTAGAACATACTGTACATCCAATTAAAATAATTAAAAACAAAAACTATATAAAACCTGAATTAAGCTGTAAGTTAAACATGAACTTCAAATATGTATATATAATTAAGTGGATGACTGTACTAATAAATAGTGTAATAATGTATATTTATATTATATATAATGTAAGCAGTGTAATAATATATAATCATTTTTAAATATTTAATTGACTATAAAATGATATAAAACTCAACTTAAATGAGAGTAGCATAACAGCTTAACATGTTTCAGCTTAAACCTGACTTGCTGTTCTTATAAAAAGCTACATTATGACCTCCTCAGTTTGCTGAATGTTTCCTGCATGTGTTTAAGGGCGTGTGTCTAGGCAGACGTGTCTCTTTTGGGTTCTGTGAATACACACATCCTTGTCTGTGCGTGGGCGTGATAACATGTTATTAACGCTTGTTCCTCAGGTTTAAATTCCATCAGGGTTACCTCAACACTGGTATCAGTGTGTTTAATGGATCAGGCCAGCGTTCACTCTAGAGACAGGTGTGCACTGGACCGACTGGCTTCCACTCACCTGCCATTTTTAGATCATTAAGCCACCTGAGGCTGGACAGTCACGCCTTGCTTCCTGTCCTGCTCAAATGATTTCAGCATTCCGATAATTCTTCGAACTCTGTTGGTATGTTCTGAAAGGAGATACACCTTAAATCCTGAAAACTATGCATGTATACGCTGTGTGAACTCTGCCTGTCCAAGACTAAATCGCGGGCGAATGAGATGCAGTGTCTGTCGGTAAGCACACACTGGGTTTGGCTTCCGTGAAGGTGTGTATATGTGTGTGTGTGTGCGTTCTCACAGCTGCGGAATGTAGCGGTGACAGTGTTCGGAATGTGCCAGACGGCTTGTTGTGCTTTCCCACACACACAATTGCCTCTAATCGCTTTTCTCATGCCACCCATATCCATCACCTTAAAGGTTACTGAATCACCGCAGCCTCACACAGCACATCGAAATATAAAGCTTCATGCACCCGGACCACTTCTTACTCCAGCCTGTCATTCATTTTGATTTCGATTTTTTTTTGCTGGTCTGGAGAGGTGAAATATTCCAACAGATGGTTTCTCGCATGCTAGCGGAGACTGGCCCGAGCTAAGACATGCTGGGTCTGCGGTGTGCATCCTGCAGCGGAGAATTAAACCGCGGTGGAACCGAAATGAGCTTAATCTCGAATTGATGAAAGAGAAAGGGAGATAAATGGCAGCGCTGGAGTCAGGCCCTCTGAGAACGCTGTGCGACGGGATCGAAATAGCACTTTCCCCAGCGAGGAAGCAGATTTAACAAGAACGGCGTGTGAGTTGGTGTAGACTGGGGTGAAATGGAGGTTTATGGAGTTCCACTTGATTACAGCTGCCATAGTAGCCCTTGCATACACTCCACATATGTTTCTAATTCAAATATGGATTTAGTCTCGACATCTGCCTTCTTCTGCTTGCTTCTAGTGCTCTCGCTGTCTTCCAGATCATTAGCCGCGTGAATATCGGGGGCAGTTTTCACAAATCTCTCTTACAAATACTAAGATTTGCCGTAGGATTCAACCATTGCGCTCATACCTTCAATAGCAGCAACCCATATCCACATTTTATTCCGCTAATAGCAGTCGTACCTTTCTAAACATCGCTGCATAACGTGACCTACGTAGCTTAGAGCTGGGGGCTGACATATTTTAACCATGCCCTGTCTTTAAGAAGTTTACGAATACAAATGCATTACTCGGAAACACAAACAAAGGGTTTCAGAAGGCTTCCCTGAAAGGTTCAAAGGGCATCCGGTTGAGGATCCACGGAGACGTGATCTCCACGAGCACGTGTGGGTGGGATAAAGTTATGTGTGGGGGATTGGCCATGCTAAATTGCCCCTAGGTGTGAAAGACTCAGTAAATATGTGTGTTTATGGTGCCCTGTGATGGTATGATGTCCCATTTTGGGTGTATTCCTATCACATACCTAGTGTTTAACTCTAACCCCGACCAGGATAAAGTGATCAGATAAGGTATGCAGTTATAGAATCCTTAGTAGCTGCCTGGTTTGGGTCACGGTGATAGTTATACGGTTTGTAATACTTTTACTATCAACCTGTTAGAAAATACAGCAGGCGGGAACCAACAAAAATAGCCTAGAACAATTATGAACTCATTGAGGAACTGTCAAAGCCAGAATTCACATGGTATAATGACAGTGCTGGCATTTCAAACCCTGGGTTTTGTTTTCAGGGGGTTTCCTGGTTTCCTCAAGATTCATATTTAGGCCACACCCATTTTGGATATAGTGTGCAAAATGCATTCATCGATTTAGGCATTTCATCATTACCATAATCTTGAGGAAAATGTTGAAAATATTTCCAAAATATGATGAAATTCCCACCTGACATTGGAAGCATCAGGCTAAAATAACTGACTGGGCATGACAGAGAAGCACAAGCACTGCAATGGCATATAAGCTAATCATTTCATAGCCCTTTTGTACATTACCTGCTCTCTAAGCTTGCTCTCACTTGGCCTGTTTTTGCATCCATGTTTTGCATTTGAAAACTTTCGCCCCTTCAGAAAAAGCAAGTTAACCATAAAGGAGATTAAGAGATTGTAGTGCATACAGCTGCATGTACCCAAAAGTAGCAGCTCTAAGCAGGGACCTACTGTATGGTTAATCACATGATTAATGGAATCATGGTTAATTAGAGGATTCATATGCCATACATACGTTATTTATAGTAGATTTGAGTGCTACAGTTAAAGCTGAGATCAATTCTGTTTCACTCATAACTATGGGTATTATCAGAAACCTAGGCTTTGCATGCCGGATGTAAATTAGGATGTAAAGTAAGGGCCATAATGAGCAAGCCAGAGGAAAAACTCCTTGACATGACACGAGGAAGAAACTGTGAGACTCAAACCAGGACTTTTGGGTTAAACTGGATAGTAGGATTATAATTATTATTACTTTTACAACTGTATACTAAGAATCCGAAACGTTGTTCAGTATTGTAAAACAGGACACTGAATCCAGGACAGGGTTTATGATTACAGCAGCAGTTCTCAGGGACAAATCCAGGTGAGATGATGTAGTTCATGTTGAGCTGTCACAGTTTGCGCTGCCGAGACATCCCTCATGTGCCGTTTTTATTTCCTTCCCATATCTAACAGACTATACCGCATACGCATGTGTGGCAGGAACGCTAGATTAAGATTATGACTCAATTCTGGAATGGGGAACTGAAATCGTAACTGAGCCCAAGCACACAGGGAGCATTTTTTCATGCTGAGCCAGAGCTTGTGCATCTCCTTCCTTCTTCCAGCACTCCCCTGCTCTCTTAGGCCGCTTTGACAAGAGAGAAAAGGCTGCAGTTTGTTGATGCTAAATTGAGCTTGAAAAACCAGCCTTCAGTCTTTTTTCAGCTTCGGTAGCACTGAAACCCTTCGACTTTTGTCCAGCTTAGCTCTTCCCTTTTCTCTTTTCTCTTCACTCCTTCTGATTTCTTCACATGTCCGCTTTGATGCTTTCTCACACTCCAATCTATCGATCTTTCTGGCTGTTTTTACTCAGACGCTAATAAATTAAACATCTGAGTACATATGAGTACCGGTATCTCACTTAATCAACCGAAAATATTGCATAGTCAGAATCCACCAATCGCAGCGTATTTGCTTTTAAAACCGTTCATCGCTCCTTGTCAAAGGAACAAAACGTAAAAGCCTGTGAAAAGCCTCTTTGTAATTCCATGACTGATATTGCCTTAGCGTATTGCTTTAGACAATTCAATTTACCGTCTCACGTTCCCTGCTTCAAAGACGTCGGCTAATTAAAGCGAGCGTAGCAGGCATCCTGAGCTGCGCTTGCAAATGCTAGTAATTAAGACGGCTAATCAAGCAATTCGGTCTTTCATTCAGCGCTAATTATTCTCGAAAAGGGGATCTGCTGACCCCTCTGGGTGAATCCCACCCACATCAGTCACACGCTGTTCTTTTAAAAACTCATGTATCAGAGCAAGAAAGAAGTAAAAGGCATGAAAACACGCAGGAGGTTTCACACAGTCACACATTCAGAATCAGTCAGGGATTCCCACACAGGTGATATGGCTCACAGGCTCACAGGTCATGAGTCATGAGGGTCAGAGATAGCGAGTTTGCTATTCTTGCTAGCCTGACATGAATCGTGTTCTAGCTGGGACGTTAAGATTGGCCGTGGTAATTGAGCTGCTCGTATTATAGTCGGCGTTTCATCTTAGCAGCTCGTATGCCCTTACTTTGTCTTCTCGTTATTACCAAAGTGGTCAGTCAGTCCAGCTTAATGAATCACTAGGACATTTTTATTGCAGGATGAGCTAGCAATACAGGTCCACATGAGGGTTGTCTTTAAGTGATGAGACCCTCAGCATAACCCTGTCTTCTATTAGCATCTCTGTCGTGACTTTGTGCTGCTGTGTCAGGGTCAGTGGGTGAATAAGAAATGCCTTTGCTTTGCTTCACTCCATTTGCTGCATGGCTATAAGTCTTAGCTCACAGGCCTGCAGATTATCCATAATTGATGCGCTATAATGCTGTATGTCTGCCTAGTACCTCTGCTGGAAGACTCTCTCTTTCTGCCTTTGCTTTTCGGTCATAAAACATTTAGGAACGGTGGAGTATTGTCATTTGTCAGAAGAAGTCTAGGTTGGTGTTTGTTTTGGAAAAAGTAACCAACGTAGTCATTGTTTCTGTGGCTGCGGGTCTGCTAAGTGTGTGTGAGGAGAGAATATTCATCTAGACTAATCATGTCCTTATGACAAACTCATTGTGGGGGCCAGAACAAAAAGCTCATGAAATTCCCACATGGATGTAGGATAGAAACGTGTAGGTTGTGGCTATACAGTATATTCCACTATAACAACTGCTAGGTCTTTTTTTTAGTTGTACAGTATTAGCATGTGTTGTGTTAGCACTGGTGTTGATTTTGTGTGATGAGTCTGCTTCCTCCATGACTCTTATTTCCTTTTGATATGGATGCTGGATTAAGCTACAGGACTAGCTAGTTTTAAATGACATTTTCAGGAAATGTAGCTTTTTTTTATATACTAGAAGCTAACCATGCTAACAATGCTAATCATGTTAACCATGTTATTGATGCTAACGATGTGTTTGATCTATATTAGATTATTGGCACCCCCAAAATACACACACACACACACACACACACACTCACACTAACGCTAATGATGCGAATGTTTGTAACGCTGCAATCACACTCACATTTTCTTCAGGAAATGCATCTCTCTAGTTACTGTTTAAAATCCTTTCCTTGAAAGTGTGTTTTATTGGTGCACGATCTACAAATTACAGGTGGCATGCTGGTGAAGTGTATAGGGTGTGGGATTGGGTGTGTGCAAAGCAGGCACTGGAAATGAATGAATTAATTACATGTAAGTACCAGAATAACTGGTACACCAGTTAATACTTTGGAGGGAACGTTGCACAGTCCTCAGGCTGATGTTTGTTGAGGCCCCAGCATCGAATTCCCATGTTACTTGAGGCAGTGTTGCACGCCTAACACGTGAAACGGTTCTTGCAAGCCGACGCTGCTCACGTTCACCCGGAGACTTTTAACGACGGTGCCCCCGCTGTCGTACAGCAAGTCTGAGGTTTTGCCGGAATTCTGGTCACTGTACCCCTTTGAAATCCTCATAGATGAAAATCCAAACTTTACTTCTACCTCCGAAATGCTACGACCCATCTCACAATGATTACACCACATAGAAAATCACAAACTTGTGATAACTTGGCATTCTCACAGCGGAAACAGCTTTAGAAGCTTCCACAGATGTCTGTTGGTTTATATACGCACTGACGGACGCAACCAATGACATGAACAGGTGGCGTTGCTATGCATTCTGCATAAGCATGGTCTTTGTGGTACTTCAGTGTATATGTTAACTACCTCCTCCAGAACAACAACACACACGTCTGCCATACAGCAAAGATCAAGAAAGCAGTTCTAATGAACTTCTGGTGCAGTACGATATAGGAATTTTGTATCACACCACATGCATACCCCTTCTCTACCACATGCACTGTTCTCACACATCTGCACCGTGTTTGCACTGAGAGCGTGGGCGTTTATAAAGTGGAGTGGAAAAAGGGAAAAGCGTCCCCCCTTGTCTGCCTTGGGCTTGTGGCCAGCGCTAGACGGGAGGAGGAAGGACCCGCCGGTCAGGAGCCCGCCGACCACAGACGGGCATATTTGTGGCGAGCCCTTTCTCTGCTGCTGCACTCATTTCTTGTAGAGAAGCTAGAAGACAGTCCATGATTTGTGGGATGGCCTGTTTTTCCCTGCCTTCCGACACACTTAATTGCTTGCACACTCACACACACTCTCACACACACACTGTGGGTTTTATATCGATCCCTGTGACACATCAAGAGGGATTGCCCCATGCTCGAGTAGTACGAGAACGAAGGATGGGAGAGGAGATGAGAAAGATGAAGAGAGCAGTAGGATGTGTCTCAGTCAGCAGTAGAGCTGTGAGCCTGTCATTAATAGCGCAGAATGGGAACGGGTGAGAAAAAGCTTGAGTACGCAACAGAGAGGAAACGTTTCCTTACCGCAGAGCATAGCGTTACATTTACACAGGATATGGAAACCTATGCTCGGCCAAAGAATTCTCATATGCAGTTTGACCTCGCTATGCCTTCCCTTTTCTGATTACTCTAAGCTTTGCTTATTTTCCTAACCTACACTCCTCTTATCCTCTTCCACAATCCACGATCCGTCTCTCCTCCACCACAGTAACTAGGCCAATCAACTCTCTGCCCTATCCCTAACCTACTTCTTGAAAATAGCACGATGGGGGGGGGGGTGTGGGTTTTGCAGTTCTCTCAGGGGAGCAGCAAAATAGGTCTGTCCTACTCCTGCAACGTACTTCTCCGTGTCTGACGACTGTTCGAGAGACCTCAGGGTCCACATAGTGACGTGTCAGCCCTTAAATACCTAGCCTTGGGTGTGTGAATAAATCCCCCTCCTTTGTCAGGGAGTGCCGAAGAGCAGAACAGACCAGCGGTTGTGTTTGCCCAGGCCGGATTGATGACTGTGTTTTGGTTTCGGCCCTGGAAAACAAATTGTCATGTCATTTTGGTCAAGTCTCCTCAGAGGGGAAAGAATTCAGGCTTCCCAGTTACGAGACTGGTGATATTTCATAACAAAGAGCGAACTGAAAGAACGCAAGCCACCCTGTCAGCTTCTTTTGCTCCCAACTGGCATACGCTCCCAGTGCAGACTCACTTCATCTAAACAAGGCTGTTTTAAAACCAAAGGATAGTTTTCAAGGATGCATCAGACAGGCATGCACAATTACGCCCTGCTCCTAGACACAGATCAAATGTGTAATAGGTGCATCAGTAAGCTAAAACTATATATAGCTCGGCCATGACCTTGAACAAATTCCTTTGAGGCCACCAGAAGCATGTCGTTTCACCCCCACCGACAGTGAAATGCACTCCTCACCAAAGGTATTGACCTGTGGATGGCAGACGGACAATTCACGGGTCCCCTGAGGCAAGCCGATGTGGTGAGAGCATCAATAGCACCTTGTCATCCGCATGCATAATGGCTTCGTTTATACATAGCTTGAATGGATCAGTTACCTTATCCCAGAGTGAAAAATAAACCTGATGCTCTTTTGCTGGCTCTCTTAGCGTTTTAATGATTTCTAACCAAGACATTTCACCTAATCTGAAAAGCAAACTGAATTGATTAATGAATTGAATGAATCTGCATTGTCATCTTTTATCAGTTGATTAAAAAACAGGTGCATACTAATTCACACCTTTAAAATTATAGACTTTATAGACTTATAGTATCCGCTGAAATAAGGTATATAATGAAGCAGAAATCTGATTTCAATTGCTTAACATCAGGATTCTTTAACACACATCCTATATTGAGATGACACTTTCTAGAATTTACCTCACTAGAATTTCTTTTGAAATAATCCAACATCCTGCCACAGCAATTCTGGCTCTGTGATACAACCACCTGCAAACAACACTTGTTCAGATGCACGTAAAGACGCGTGGGCAATTACGCCAGTTACATGTAGCGATAAATAACTGTTATGACCGTATAGAATAGGAGGAGCTGTTGTGTTACTGTGTGCACCGTCCTCTGTGTCTTCCTGTGTCTGACTTCACTGTTCATTGGTCAACCCTGACCTCTTTTCGTCTGCATGTCCGGACTTTGTTACTATGGCAGCAGAGGTAGGTGGCAGAAGGTCGATGATGCCAGTTTGGCCATTTGGGCCATTTGCATGCCGCTTTTGTGCCCACACACGCCTAATCCTGCCAAGCAAGTGGTAGGAGCACTGACCTCCATAAAGAAATGATGCAATGCGCGGTCAGAGATGTTGTCCTCCGTTTCAGCCCGGCTGATTGGTCTGAAGATGAATCAGGTTGCTTTTGCAACAAAGGTTGATGCAAGAGACTGGAAGACGTTACTATAACAGAAGAGGGATTAGGATGAAGGATAATTGGTATATAGAGCTGTATATCCAACTGATATAACCAAATATGAATACTGGAATCATGTTTTAAATGACTACACCACCCTGTTCACAAATAGAGACAAAGGAATACTGCATTGAGATCCTTCAAATTTTTTAAATAGTTAATAAAAGGTTGCCAGCACCATCCAAAGACACTCCTAACCATTTGTTACCCCGTCAACCTAAACCCTGTCAGAGACACATTTTTTTTTCCAGTGGATAATATGTGTCCTTCCATCAATCCTAAAACCAGCTAAAAGTAAAAGTAAACACCGGGCCTCAATTACCTGGGAATTACAAGACAGAGGGGTTGGACAAGGATTTAAATTACAATCAAAAACTTCAGATAAAGTAGAGAAGACTCTTAGAGTTGCCAGGTCTACCTCTGGGGTTTTTTTTCTGGTGGGCTGTTTATTGTTTCCCTGAGCAAATAACTTTCTTTGTCAGATTTAAATCCATATACAGATACAGTTAGAAGTGGATTTGAAAAGAGCGAGGCCAAGTCTTTTAATGACAGGTTTGCGTATACTTAAGAAACTCAGTTCACAAGGGGATCTCTTTACTGTATAGTTTTCTATTAAAGAAATGAACAGCTCTGTCATAAACATCTATCTTTCAAGTAACACTAAGGCAAAAACCTGAGTAGCTTCAGCTGGTCTGTCCAATATTTTATAACGCTCCATACAAAGTGTCATCGGGCATGGTGGGTACGGTGCGGTTTTGGCAGACAATCTAGCACCATCTGGCACAGGGATCCCCTTCCCTGTGGGGGATTTGAGAGCAAGACCGAACAGAGGAGGGTGACTAGCTAATTACAGCGCTACCTGGCTCCGACAAGAAACAGAAGGACAGGGATCGTACCCAGAACAGTGATATCCAGACCCTAGCTTGCAGCAACTGTTATTCTAGCCCAGAACCTTTTCTTTTTTTTTTTTAGTTTCCAAGAACATCATTTTCCCCATGGGACATTTCATGGTCCTGGATCAGGGATTTGGTTTTGATTGCTCGGTTCAGGTGTCATGGGAGCAGCAACGGTGAAACCTATTAGGGGTATGTGAACAGGTTTGGGAAACACTGCGATAGCTTCTAGCTGGAGGAAATACGCCAGGGAAAATAGTACTCAAGAAGATATAAAGGATATAAAAGATATAGGAGCATCGCTTTATATGGACGTTATAGGGAAAGCAGAATGAGCAGACGTTACTGTGAATCGTGTATGTTGGAAAACTTCTCAGTCAGGCCGATTTTGCAGAAATAAATGCCGAAATAAAAGCTGATAAGTTAATGAATACATGTAATGGCGTGATTACAGATCTATTGAGAATAATGCTTCATTTCCAGCATTAATTCCGGGCTGAGATCCAAACAAACATGACTCTTTCTCTGAAAAAAAAAGGTCCCTACGTTAATGATGTGACCGTTAGAGAGAGAGTCCTGATTGGCTGTGTCGGAATGTGAGCATGTGGCTGCGTCTTGCGCGACAGGAATGTTGCATCTTGTGAGAGCGAGTTCACGCTTGCCCGTGCCTTTTTAGTCTGGTGACAAACCAAAATAATGGCAATAACGCTTTGGCCGTAACATTAATGAAAACGAGGCCAAGTGTAATAATACGGTACAAAAAATAGGATGCAGTACCAAAAAAAAAGTGCACAAAGAATCCCCAGTGTTGAATTAACACCATTAGAGGCGGTGTAAGTCCAGCTGGATCCCAAATAAGTATTCTAAACACTATGAGTGTTAATTTATTTCAGCACTGGGGATAACTTGGCTGAGTTGTACTGCAGAACTAATGATGCAATTTCTGAGGTGCACTTTTATTTCTTACTTAAATTGTTTTTTTTTTTTTTCCTACTAAGCCAGGCTATAAATAGACCATTATTGCAGGCGATGTAATGAGAAGATTAAATATGTAGCCTTTTAGACTGTTAAAGCTGTTGAAAACATGATCGGTTGGTGTCGCGTAAATCCCGGAGACGCAGAGACATGGTGGAGAGGTCTTCAGGGTTATACGTAACAGATCAGGATTTCTCGCTTAGGCAAAATAGGTGCAGCCGTAGTGCACATTTGGAAATCTGGTTTAGTTCTAATCCTAATCCTGTGTATACGCCTGATCCTGCTACTTCAAGTGTAAGATTTGAATAGATCTACAGTCAATCATGGAACGGAGTAACAGTGCAACAGTGAAACAACATATCATAACACATAGAAGGTGGCTTAATATGTTTTCATTCATCTTCTTGGCCGCTTATTCCTTTTCAGGGTCGCAGGGGAGCCGGTTCCATAGCCGGCCACATAGGGTGCAAGGCAGGAACAACTCTAGACAGGGCGCCAATCCATCGTAGGGCACACACACTCACACA
>JANCOA010000034.1:5518502-5529187 GCA_024363135.1 Leptodoras oyakawai
CTAGGGTTGTTCCTGCCTTGCGCCCTGTGCTGCCGGCTAGGCACCGGCTCCCCCGTGACCCTGAAAAGGAATAAGCGACCACGAAGATGAATGAATGAATGAAAAATTATCTGCACTGCAGCAATCTTAGGCTTGAACGCTTTATGCCACTTTATTTGTGACTGCGGTGCGAGAAATAATGGCTGCCCCACTTTTGTGGTCTTGAGGGTGTGTTTGGTGCCGAGATCTATCGAAGACTTTGTGCACATTGTGGAGAAAGGGTTAAAGCGTCCTCCGTATAGTCCTGATCTCACCTCAGTCGGATTAGCACCTGTCTGGTCCTAAAGAAGCCCTACGGGGATGAAGATTCATGTCTGAAGATGATGAATTCGTGGCTCAGCCTAAAACATTTTTTAATGAGGGAATACAAATGCTTGCTGACAGACAGACAAAGGTACATGAGATCGCAACTTAAGCGACTCTTTCCAGCCTTTCACCTGTCAGACAGTAAAATAACAGTATTTTGAACTTTTACAAAACACTGCAGTCCATGTATATGAATCTTGTACATGTACGTATATCTTCAGACGGTTGTGTTTCAGTGAACTGCTTTTGTGTGTGAAAATAAATTTCTCTCTCAGCTGAAGGTTAGTTGTATGCAACAGGCATTTACTTTCAAACAAGACATTTCTCAAAAGGTTACACTACAACCAAATCAAAGCCATATTATATATCAAATCTTATACATAAATATATTTCTAAAATCAGCATGAACATAAGAAGCAGCAGGAAGTGTGAAGTGACACAAAAGGACATGAATGAATTCACATTAGGAAACAAAATGCAAACAAAGCATACTGGGTGTTTCTGGATGAGGTCTGGTTTAGGACCTGAATGTGGACAACACTGAACTGAAAGAGAAATGGGTTTAGCCTTTATGACATCGCGATAAACAGATAGATTTGGACTGAATGGAAGTTGTTACGGTGTAGTTCAAGTACAGCAGGATGCCTTCAGTTATCGCTAATGAGTTCAGTCATTAATCCACTGGCTGTCGAACGCTTCTAATACGTAGAGCAGAAACCACACAGTGTTGTTAAATGTGAAGCACAACAGCACACCTGGTGGAAAACGTCCTGGTGAGTTACTAGTTTGTGTTCGAGTTTCTGAGGTCCATGAGGTGCTTTGTGTCTTAAAAAAGACGTGTAGAGGGGAAATAACTAATTACAAGAAAGCCAAAGAATGGACACTTAGTACAAGTGTGATATTGATATGGGTTTTTGGGGGGGTTCCAGCAAAACAACAGACAATATAATAGTTTTGGAAGTTGAATGGGCCATGGACGATATTTGAAACTGAACAGACAAGGCTGAATTGAGAGAACGCTACCCGTCCTGAGCTGCCTATGGACCTCACATAAGCACAGGATCTTCACGCCTGACAATGTATACTCACACCTTTACCCTGCATAACACCTCCCATCAAATCCAAGCGAAATAACTCTTGCCTCAACCTAAGCACATCTTAATACTGATTCATACGATAGAATAGTCCGGTCGAGCATAGACATGTTAAAGCCAGAGCAGAAAATGACCTAGATAAGTCATTATCTTTACATTTACCTCAAACAAATGCGAAATTCAATCCGTCCTTTTCTTTTCTAACACTGCGCAAAGAGATCGGTGTAGACGAAGCACTTCATCTACTGTGAAACTTCTAGTGTTTTGTTGAGTTTGTTGTTGAGTAAAGTGCCTGGCAATCTTTGGTCTCCAACTGCAAAGATTACAACATGAGCCACGTTGGAAGACAAAAAACGGAGCACAGATACGAACCATAAGACTCAGTCGTGTCTTTCCATACTTTTCGAACCATTTCGACTTTGTGTTCACAGTTTCAGCTTTCATATCTAAAGTAAACCTTGCAGATATCTATTATCAATTACCAAACCCTGAGCAGAAACAAAGCCTCGTATGAGACTAAGCTTAAGACTTACTATAATGCTGTTAGAAAGTCCATCGATGTTAGGGATGATTTCAATTTGATTTTCTTCCCAAAAAAAAAAATGGACGTTGTCCCAAAGCAGCTTTATAGAGACATAAAATCCAGTTTCATCCATGTTACCCCTAAAGAGCAAGCCGGGTGGTGACGGGGGCATGGAAAATCTCCCTCAGAAGAGGAATAATAATGTTCTGGGTGTGTATGAGTGTATGTCTTACGATGACCTTTCATTTCTATAATCAGTAATATTTCATTGCACACATTGGATACAGTTCAGTTCATTATTTCCCAGGTATGTGGTGTTTTATATCAATTTGGTAAAGAATGACTAATAATACAAAGTCAGATATAAGACTGGGATAAATTAGCAGTAATACAAAAGTTCTATAAGGAACAGCTCCTTAAATTTGTGTCAGTCAGTTCACTTATTTTAATAAATGTTACAGAATCCAACAAAGAAAAACTGAACGGGGTTTAAAAAATCTGAGGACAAAAAAATGACAATTTTACATTTACCTTGAATTTAGCTAGTCAACTGACATGTTGCAAGTGTAATGTAGCTAACCAGCAGTGTCTCTCCTTGGTCAACTAGCTAACCAGCTGTGTCTCTACTTGTCCAACTAGCTAACCAATGGTGTCTCTCCTTGTCCAACTAGCTAACCAGCCGTGTCTCTCCTTGTCCAACTAGCTAACCAGCCGTGTCTCTCCTTGTCCAACTAGCTAACCAGTAGTGTCTCTCCTTGTCCAACTAGCTAACCAGCTGTGTCTCTACTTGTCCAACTAGCTAACCAGCTGTGTCTCTACTTGTCCAACTAGCTAACCAGTAATGTCTCTACTTGTCCAACTAGCTAACCAGCTGTGTCTCTACTTGTCCAACTAGCTAATCAGTAGTGTCTCTACTTGTCCAACTAGCTAACCAGTAATGTCTCTACTTGTCCAACTAGCTAACCAGCAGTGTCTCTCCTTGTCCAACTAGCTACCCAGTAGTGTCTCTCCTTGTCCAACTACCTCACCAGTAGTGTCTCTACTTGTCCAACTAGCTAACCAGCTGTGTCTCTACTTGTCCAACTAGCTAACCAGTAGTGTCTCTACTTGTCCAACTAGCTAACCAGCTGTGTCTCTACTTGTCCAACTAGCTAACCAGTAATGTCTCTACTTGTCCAACTAGCTAACCAGCTGTGTCTCTACTTGTCCAACTAGCTAATCAGTAGTGTCTCTACTTGTCCAACTAGCTAACCAGTAATGTCTCTACTTGTCCAACTAGCTAACCAGCAGTGTCTCTCCTTGTCCAACTAGCTACCCAGTAGTGTCTCTGTTTTCCTCCATAACATTATATTCACTTCGTAGCTCCAACTAAAGCAGCAAAGACAGATCATCTAACATGTCTTCACTGAATCATTACATTTACGCCAAGTTATTTTTTTCTTGTGTAACTCTTTGTACAGAGTCCTAGAACTACGTTGTGAAAAAACACACAAAAAGATAAGTAAGAAAAGACCGATGGACAGTGATATGCAGAGATATTTCTCTATTTCTCTTCTACCAGGCAGTAAAGCAGGAATAACACAAACTGGTAAAAACAAACCAACCTAAGATCACACTTGAATGATTCGGATTAGAAATATATGTGTATAGCTTTAGTTTGTAAAAAACCCCTTTAAGGTACATTAGGAATATAGAAATGACCAGAATAATAAAATAGTGTATCCAGTGGATCTTTGCTCTTGGAAGAAGTTTAAAAACTGATTCGTATATTAAAAAACGTAATGTGAAAAATGTATGTTAGAGTGGTCACCGGCTCCCTTACGCAAATGATTCCTTCAGTTCTGTGCTGGCTGGTTCCTACACGAACACTGTCCTGAGCTTCAATACACTGCCTCTGGAAGGTGAAAGTCATGGTTAACCCATGATTTGTTTCAGTCACCTTCTGAAAACTATTTTAAGTAGTAATTTTTTAAATAAATAAATGATCCCATTTTGAGAAAATAGTTTTTGCTTCGTTTAAACTGGTGCCCCGAGACGTGGTAGTTGAAAAAAACCCTAAACAAGACAGCAACTATACAACCATACGGTAAAACAATGCTGTACGCTTTCTGACACTTACTGTGATCGTGATCCTGAGACCCGAAAGGCTTCTACCTCATTCAGAACTGGAGGAACTCAGCTTTGTCAACCCTTCTTTTTCCAAATGCACCAATATAAAATCTTCTCAGGCTCTTTAAGGAAGACTATAGTGAAGCACACAGGAATATACAACCAGCCTTTCATAAAAAAAGATTAATGCCGGAATAGTTAAGGCCAAGCGGAAATGAAGATGGTGCCTAAAGATGTCACATTTAAGGGTTCCTGACAATCATACAAAAAAAAATTAAAGTAGGGGTTATTTACTGTTTAAACACCATTTGGATCAACTATGAGAAGAGGAAAAAGTCAACTTTTTTAACAAAGCATCTAAACTAAGCAGTCTTTCAGTCTGCAGAATCGAAAGAATAAGGGACACGAGACACGAGTCTTAGATCTTTCCAGTCATGTCCTCCTCTCTGCCGTACTTTATAAAGGAATACCGTAAGGCACCAGTATGATCACGTGCATCCTCTCACAGCAGAAAGGACCAGTTCACCCCTGGTGTATACTCCAATTAATTGCAGAATAATAGGATTGTAACAGCCTTGTGTGTGTTTGTGTGTGCAGAGGAATACTAATAAACCTTTAGAGAATAACTAACAGCAGATGGTGATGCTATTCCATACTGGAGTATCTGATTGCTTGGTACTTGCTCTGCCATTACCAGATCTCCTTACTCTATTCTGCCTTGGTGTGAGGTGATAAAGTCGAGTCCTCATGGTTGCTGCTGCGCTGGCGCAGGTAAAGACGGTAGCCCTTTCGGCAGAGCAGGATGAACCAGTAGAGCTGCGGTGCGAGGATGCACATGTTGCCCAAGTTGGCGTAAAGCGGGATGTGCAGGGGCACGGCGTAGACAGGAAGGCTGTGGTGCTCTCCATACACCCAGTACATGTACGGGAAGAGTGCAATGCGGCACAGGAAGAAGCTCAGGAGCACCATGCAACCGTTCACTTTGTGCAGCCAGCAGTCTTGCAGACCCACCTACAGGGAGAAAACAGGGAGAGGTAGATGGTGGATAAAAAGAAGAGAAATATATAATTCAGTACTGTGCAAACGGTTTTAGGCAGGTGTGCAATAATAGTCAATAGTTTCATTTCATCAAGTAACAAAATGCAGTGAATGAACAGAGAAATCTAAATCAAATTGGTGTGAGCACCCTTTGTCTTAAAAACAGCATTAGTTCTTCTAGGTACACTTGCACACAGTTTTTGAAGGAACATCTTGGAGAACCAACCACAGCTCTTCTGTGGATGTAGACTTCCTCAAATCCTTCTGTCTTTTCATGTAATCCCTTTTCATGTAATCCCAGACAGACTGGATGATGTTGATCAGGGCTCTGTGGGGGCCATACCATCACTTCAAGGACTTCTTGTTCTTCTTGATGCCGAAGATAAAAGACCAAATCTCCGACTCCATTTGCAGAAATGCAGCCCCAAACTTGCAAGGAACCTCCACCATGCTTCACTGTTGTCTGCAGACACTCATTATTGTACCGCTCGCCAGCCCTTCGGTGGACAACTGCCTTCTGCTACAGTCAGATATTTATATATGCAGATAAAATTTTTTACTAATCAGTCCAGAGCATTGGCTGCCATTTTTCTGCATCCCAGTTCCTATGTTTTTTGTGTATAGTTGAGTCGCTTGGCCTTGTTTCCATTTCAGAGTTATGGGTTTTTGGGCGAACCAACTTTTTGGAAGATCACTTTTGGGCAGACTTCTCCAGACAGTAGATGTGTGTATCTGGGTCCCGCTGGTTTCTGCCAGTTCTGAGCTGATGGTGCTTCTGATTTTAAAGGGCAATAAACTTGATGTGTTTGTCTTCTGCTGCATTAAGTTTCCTTGGCCGACCACTGTGTCTACGATCCTCAATGTTTCCTGCTTCTTTGTGCTTCTTCAAAAGAGCTTGAACAGAACATCTTGAAACCCCAGTCTGCTTTGAAATCTGTGTCTGGAAGTGTCTTGCTGATGCAGTATAACTACCTTGTGTCTTGTTGCTGTGCTCAGTCTTGCCATGGTGTCGCCCTGTGAAATGAAACTGTCTTCCACAGTCTCACTTTGGTACAGAGTTTGGCTGTTCCTCACCCAGGTTTAAGCTCCTACACAGCTGTTTATGTTTCAGTTAATGACTGGGTTTCAGCCTACATGTGAAATTGAGGATCATTAGCACCTGTTTGGTATATTTGGTTGATCAAACACCCGACTATAAGCCCACAAAATCCCTGACTTTGTACAAGTATACTTATAAGAACTGATGCTGGTTTAAAGGGTAGTAACACCAAATACTGACTGGATTTTTCTTTTGTTCACTCACTTTGCATTTTTTATAAATTGATAAAAAATAAACAATTATTTGTATGTTTGATAGCATTCTTAGTTTACAGCATTTTTTTCACACCTGCCTAAAACCTTTACATAGTACTGTTTATAAATAAGAAAAGTAGGGAAAATGTGTGCACACTTACAATAATGATCACCGAACATCAAAATTGCATTTTCACACTAGAATTGATTCTGGTCGTACAGATTACATCCAAATAATGAACTCTATTATGTCTCAATGTGTTTAGAAATATAGTTGCTCTAAACTAAGAGATGAATACATACAGCCTTTTATATTTCTTATCTATGTGTTAAATAATCTGAATATATTGTTTCAGTATATGTTATCTTGTTAATTTCTTTTGTCTCTTACTCCCTCTCTCTATATAAATATATACACTGATCAGCCATAACATTATAACCACCTCCTTGTATCTACAGTCTTTGTCCATTTTATCAGCTCCACGGACCACACAGGTACACTTTGTAGTTTTACAGATAGAGACTGTAGTCCGTCTGTTTTTCTGCAGACTTTGTTATCCACCTTTTATGCTGTTCTTCAGTGTGCTGGTATGATGGGATCAGACATTGCAGCTCTGCTTTAAACCCCTCATTGTCACTGCTGGACTGAGAATAGTCCCCTAACCAATAACATCCAGCCCGCAGTGTCCTGAGGGTAGCATTCTGTGGCCACTGATGAAGGAATAGAGAATGACTAACACAAACTGTGCAGCAACAGATGAGCTACTGTCTCTGACTTTACATCTACAAGGTGGAGCAATTAGGTAGGTGTGTCTAATAGAGCAGACAGTCAGTGGACACAAAGTTTAATCTTCAGCAGGGTCACTGCAGTGCTGACAATCATCCACCACCCAAATAATACCTGATCTGTGCTGGTCCTGTGGGGGTCCTGACTACTGAAGAACATGGTATGGTCAGTGGAGCTGATAAAATGGACATAGTGTAGATTCTTATGGTTTTAGCAAAATGGTTCCTTCATCACAAAACGAAGGTCACAATACAAACGAGGACTTAGTGTCATTGGAGGTGAAGCCTACGACACCCCTTGTGGAGAATTTCCAGGTATTAAACATGACTGACTGAGTGAGTGAGTTACAAGCCAGGTCCATGAGGTGCTACAAATTGAAGAAGAAGAATAAGAAGAGGACAGACAGAAAGACAGACAGCCAGCCAATATGGGAAACAAAGAGAAGGAGTGAATTAGATTTAAATCCATCCGACAGCAGTAGACCGTGGAGAAAGAGAAAGTGCTTAATTCTTTGTCTTGTTTCTGCTTTTGGCTCACACACGTTTTTACCCAAGTTTCAGGAAAAGACCTGACAGACAGCATCTTTCCCAGGCTGACCTGCAGAAACAGCATTGTGGAAAGCTGCTGAGCAGAAAGCCCCCCGGTGATAACTGTACAGAGTTAATGGTTGACAGTTCCCAGAGATCTGTAAATCTGTAAGCCTGTCATGAAAAACTTGCATTTAGTAGGGTTGTGTGTGTGCGAGCGTGCGTGTGCGTGCGTGTGTGTGTTAACCTGAATCAGGATTTTGCCCAGCGAAACAAAAGGTGTGCTGACTTCTGTAAGGAAGAGACAGCCAATGAAGAAATCACCTTGGTCCTCCCTGAAAAACTGAGACAGAGAAAAACAACAGTCAGCAACATGCACACAAACAAAACGTCCTGGCAGCTGTTTTAACCGCCTGCAATATCCGCAGCTATTGCCTAGATATTGCAACTCAATCATAAAATGACCTGAGGATTCTTCATCTATTATTACAGTTACCACGTTGCCATGTATATCAACATTAATACGCAAACAACTCATCACTATTCTAGTCTATTTCTATGTGACCGATTCAGAACTCGTCTATTCGATTCTGGGTGTGTAGACAAAAGAGATGATGAATAATTAAGTAGGTGAAACAGCTACCGAAAGCCTCCTTCAATGTAACGCTATATACCGGGATCCCATCTGTGTGTGCATGAGTGAGTGAGGAAACCAGGTGAAAACTTTAACCCAGATGCTAATATATCTTTATATATATATCAAGTATTAACTCGTATACCAGTTTTTCTGGTACTCCAGCGTACAGGCTGACTACTGATCTCATGATAGTAAAATATTAATACTTGATATCACTTCTCATTGTGGAGCATTTGAGTAAAAATATAGTATAATGATCTAACTGGACAATCAAGTGGCAGCAGTGCAATGCATTAAATCATGCATATACAGGTCAAGTTAATGTTCTTCGGTTAATGTTCACATCAGACTGCGGGAGAAAAAGTGCCTTCAGTGACTTGCCAGACAGGCTGGTGTGAATATTAATTATCTCCTAGGATTTTCACCTGCAGCACTTTACAGTGTCCACGCAGAACATTTTTTCGTTCAACATGAATCATCATTCAAACATCCAGTAAGCAGCAGTTCTGCAGGTAACTCCATTAACCACAGTGTGCAAACATGGTACGCAGAAAAGCATCTCAGAATGCAAAACTTGATCCGGATGAGCTACAACGGAAGACCACATACTGTACAGGTTGTACTTATGTTAGTCAAGAACAGGAATCTGAGGCTACAGTGGGTACAGGGTCATATAAACTGGACGGTTGAACACTGGGTCAAGTCACTGAGCTCACATTTTGATGAACTTGCACCATTCACAATACTTACTCTCGGTTTGCTCATATGTTTCTTGAAATGTAAACGGTATGTGTTTGTATATCTGTTTTTACAGTGTGTGTGTGTGTGTGTGTCGGGGGGGATAGTACAAGCAGCAGCTGTGTGTGAATAATAGAAGGCAGGGGGAATTTGATCTCATACCACTACTGACATCACAGCATCCTGAAACAAAAGGCCAGGTTTCCTCCACACCGCAACATTACACTCTGTGTGTGTGTGTGTGTGTGTGTGTCTCCCTGTCCATCAGTACTAGCAGTTTAACAGCCACCACTGTGATAAAAGCACCCTCCTCCACCAGGTCCTTCTGTTTCAAAAGAGTTACATTACCATCTCTCTCTTTTCTTTTCATTCTCTCTACTAGACTGAACTGTTCGTCTTGTTTGGGCTTCATCTCTCGCTCTCTTCTGCGTCTCATCTTTCACATTTTACCAAAACCCTTTATCGGTGTCTCTCCTTTAAACCCCCTGCTCTCTCTCTCTCTCTCTCTCTCTCGCTCATCCGTCTCTCACCACTGTAATAGGCAGGAGAATGGTGAGGAGTGCGATGTGATGAAGGACCAGCAGGAACTCTTTCCTCACAAACAAGCTGATTGTCCTCAGTGAGTGTCCTCTGTAATCCTCGTGGCCTTTCACCTGGAAACGGTAGAAGTGGCTAAGATACATGGCGAAGATGTCATATGCCATGTAGGGCACTCCGTAACTGAGGACAAATGAGGGGGCCAGCCAGTGCCTGAAAGATAAGAGCATGTAATGTTTTACCAAAAATATACTATGGTTCAGGTGGCACATTTTTGTCACTGTGCTTGCACACAGTGAAATTGAACCTCTAGAGTTAACTCATCCATGCCCAGCCCTAGCCACAGCGCCCAGGGAGCCATTGGGGGTTATGTGCCTTGCTCCAGGACACTTCAGCCTAGTCCTGTCGGCCACGGGAATCAAACCTGGGACTTTCCGATCACGGGGCAGACACCCTAACCACAAAACCACGACTGCCCCTTGTTCTAAACAGTCTGTGCTGTAATGGGTGAACTTATTGGCAACCAGTGCAGAAGTATATCAGTTTGTAACTGGTATGTGCACTGTGTTGTAATATGTATATTAAAGCTTAAAGAACAAAACCTGAACACTTGGTCGCTCTCGGTTTGCTTTTAGTATCTGATCTGTACTCTCTGTGTATTGTCACGTCTCCGTATTGACTTGTATTGACCAGGTCAGAGTCGAGGCGGCTTAGACGACGTTTTTATATAACGTGCATATGATTTCTTTTTTCTTACGATTTTTGTTCATTTGTCACATTTCAGATCGATATGTAATCAAAGATAAAGCCAACATGAGTTAACACAAAAAGCAGCTAATGTAAAACATTTTACATTTAGGCATTTAGCAGACGTCCTTGTCCAGAGCGACTTACAAAAGCTCAGATGTCTATTAAAAGTACAATCAGGTCTGGATTTTTTTTTTATGAAAAGGATACCAAGTATGTATACCTAAAATATCCTCCTGATCAAAATCTTAAGACCAGCTAAAAAATTGGAGGAATTTGCATTTTGCACCACTGGATCTTAAGAAGGTTC
>JANCOA010000034.1:5578573-5589948 GCA_024363135.1 Leptodoras oyakawai
TTTTTAGCTGGTCTTAAAATTTTGATCAGGAGTGTATATATATTTCTGCTAATTTGTCACATGTCAAATGTTTCAGATCATGTTCCAAGATAAGGACAACCTGAGTAAACACAAAATGCATATTTAAAATGATCATTCCATTTAGTGAAGATAAAGATTGATTCAAAACCTATATCACTCGTGAAAAAGTAATTGGCGGACAATCTCCTTCAGGATTTTCTGATGGAGAGCAGAATTCATGGTTCCATCAATTATGAAAAGTCTTCCAGGCCTTGCAGAAGCAAAGCAGCCCCAGAACATCACACAACCACCACCATGTTTGATTGTAGGTCTGGTGTTCTTATGGTGGAATGCAGTGTTACACCAGAAAAAAGCACTGTTGCAGTGCTTTACACCAGATGTAACAGGAGTCATGTCTTCCAAAATGTTCCACCTTTGACTCATCAGTCCACAGAATATTATCTCAGAAGTCTTATTGGTCATCTAGATGTTTTTTGGCAGATGTGAGATGAGCCTTTGTGGTTTTTCTGGTCAACAGTGTTTTGAGCCTTGCACTGCTCCCATGGACGCCATTTTTGCCCCTGTGTCTTTCTTATTGTGGAATCGTGTACATTGACTGTAACTGATGTAAGTGAGGCCTGCAGGTGTTTAGATGTTCTTCTGGCTTCTTTTATGACCTCCTGGATGAGTTATTGATGGGCTCTGGATGATATTTCGGTAGGCTGGCCACTCCTGGGAAGGTTCACCACTGTTAAACTTGTCTCCATTTGTGGATAATGGCTCTCACTGTGATTCACTGGAGTCCCAGAGCCTCAGCAATGGCTTTGTAACACTTTCCAGACTGGTAGATTTCAGTGACTTTGTTTCACATCAGTATTCAAATCTCTTTAGAATGTGGCATCGTGTGCTGCTTTTGGAGACCTTCTATCCTGCTTCACATTGCCAGACAGGTTCTAAAACAGGTTTTAGTGATGTTTACATTCAACAGGTCTGGCACTAATCATGCCTGGGTGTGGCTAGTGACATTAAACAGTCAGTTGAATTTAATTAACTGGTAGCTAAGGTGGGAATGACTTTTTCACATGGGTGATATTGGTTTATAAATCTTTAGAATAAATGGAATAATCATTTAAAAGGTTAATTTTGTGTTGTCTTTATTTTATGATGACATGAAACATTTTAATGTGACTAATTAGCAAAAATAGAAGAAATTGGGAAGGGGCAAATACTTTGTCATGGCACACTTGCAGTTAGATCATTTATGAATAATTCTTGATATTCAGAGAAAGCTTAGACTCAAAAATAAATCAATAAACAAATAAATAAAGGAACAGACTTCAATGGGAACCTGGCAAAGAATAATTGACCCAACCAAAGTCACCAAAACATGATCTTATTTTTACCATTAAAGCTGCAGCCATTGGCTGGGTCGATCTGTTCAGTGTCAACTCGGAAGAACCAACGGCCAGGCACATTGATGTTTGTAGTTTGTTCAATGTTGACTACTTCATTTGTGCGGGAACCAGGCAGGTTGAAGAAGTGACTGACATCTCCACCGTTGAAACCTGACTAGAAAGGTCAATAATGTCCGAGACATCAGACACAAGGCATCATGTTGTCCTTTATTACTAAAAATAATTGCCTCAAAAGATTAATTATAGAATAATAATAAAGATAAATAAAGAATAATTGCCTCTGATTTGCCTCAAAAGAAATACAAAAATAAGGTTACCTGTGCAGTGGTTCCTCCCAAGCCAGTAAGAGGATCTCCCCCGCTAGCTGTCCCTGTGCTCCATGTAATTTCTCCAAAGTTAAACATGGCAAAGTAGACCTTGCCATCTGAGATTAACACTGACTGGAATGTATTCACCTGTGACAAATAAGTACTTTATTTCAGTTCATGCAAGTATTAATTTCTAGTATAGCACCAGATCTACAGTACTGTGCAAAAGTCCTAGGCACCCTATTGTTTTTACATACAGCTTTTGTTATTGGTTTTTTGAGTTCTGCATTATTGAGTCAGTACATAAAGATTTTCTATTTTTATTGCAACATTTTTTTATAATGTTACTTTTCCATGTTACTTTTAAATTAAATGTTACACAGAATTCTTTTGTAGGACAGTAACGAAAGCAACACATTACATAACAGAGCATTTTTCAGACAAAATACAGAATGAAGGCTGCTAGGTTTTGTATGCAAAAAAAAAAGAAGTAAGTGTGACAGTCAAAGTCTCCAGAAGAGCTGTGAGAAGAGCAGATTCTCCAAGACTCTCAGTAAAACTTATCAGCTGATTATTGCACAGTACGATGCAGAAGTCTTAGGCACTTGCAAAGACTCGCTGTAAAGCAAAGATCCCTTCAAAAAGTAATGAAATAATGTTCATAAAAAGAAACACTATAAAGTTTAGTAAACAGTAATAAACTAAAGGAAGCCCATATTTGGTGTGTCTTTCTTAAACAGTGTTCCCACGTACAATGTGTGCAGGAAATTAGCTGGTAAGTTTTAACTGAACATCTTGGAGAATCTGCCGCAGCTCTTCTGGAGACCTTTACTGTCACACTTACTGCTTTTTTTGCACGCAAAATCCAACAGTCTATAAAATATATAGGCTTTTTGTATATATAATCTTTTTGTAGTGACTCAATAATGCAGATTAAAAAAACTCCATATATACGTATAAGGCTAGGCATGTGATGTGAAATAATAGGTGTATTTCTCCTTTCTTTACCGGAGTTGTCTGACTGCCGCCATAGAACGTGACCTGGTTCCAGGTGGCAATAAAAGCCCAGGTAGCAGTAAAGGATGGCAAGCTCTTGATATACTTCCTGACATCCTGAGTAGCTCTTGCTAGGATCTCTGGCTCTGTGGTCTCACGATAGTAGATATCCCCACGGATACCGTTGTGCACATCAGCCCATAAGGGTGCAATAAATGACCGGCTGTCACTGAGGGGGAAAGGCTCAGGAGTAAACTGGCTCACCTGAACGTTGAAGGAGATTACCCCATTGTTGTTCACCTGTGTGGTAAGAAGCACTGGTGGATTACATTTGTACAAAACGAATACATTAATACTCACTAATGTTGATAAGCTGAATAGTTCGAGGAATGTGTTTGAATGTGCTACTTATTAAGAAGAAAGATAGGTGGTGACGTGTGGGTGGACTAGTAGTTGATCGATTGATATTTATTTCTATATATTAAGATGAATTAGGATTATACTCACTAATGATAATGACTCTTATCTACAGTGCATTTACATAATAAGGTATTAAGATATATAATATGAATTAGAAGCAAGATGTAGGCCTATGAAATGTTTTTAGTTTTTTTTTCACTCACATATAGAGTGCGGTAGGGGATGCTGAAGAAGACAAATGGAATTAATAGAGAAACTTCTGCTGAACTTCCATCGTCCATCTTGGGGGTCTCTGTGTCCCTATGAGCTGGTCCAAAGGGGTAAAGGATATCCTGAGAGAAAGCTAAGAATGAAAGAAAAGAGTGTAGAAAACGTTCATTGTAAAGATTTAAAATATTTCCTAGGTAATCTGAGACAGTAGTTATAATACTCTATTGCAGCGGTTCTCAAACTGGGGGCCGCAGAAAAGCATTTTTTTAATTTAATTAAAAATTTTTAATAAAATTTAATCAACATACTCCAGCAGAGTTTTGGGCCAGCATTGGTAATGAATACAAGGAACTAACACTTCAGGCCATGAGGGTACCTTTGCCTTTCCCAACAACATATCTTTGCGAGACACATCTTTTTCTTAACCACGATGTTGTTTTATTTTTGGGCCGGGGGGCCACAGTGGCACTTACCATCCACAAAGGGGGCCCCACATTTAAAAAGTTTGAGAACCACTGCTCTATTGTACTCGCAGCTTGTTTTATTCACTTCTAATTATCTAATGATTATGCTAAGCATTATGCATTCAAATACCAGCTTATGTGTAATTGGTTCACATTGAAACTATGAATTTACAGACTAGGAGAAGATTTGGTTCCTGATTGTTTTGCTAATACGGCTTGCGGTAGCACAACTATATATAATTATTATTATAATTGTGTTCCTGTGTTCCTATCCACTAAATTGATTTGACAAGCAATATTCCAAAAGTGATATTATTACCCAACAGGTATAGTTCTCTGTTTGTATCACTTAATTTATCTGTGTACGCTACATAAAATCCCAATTTTAGCAATAGTTCATTACATTACAACCGTTACTATAGTTACTACAGTCAGTCAAGTCAACACAGGACTATTGACTTCCTGGAGAATTCTTTGATTTTTTGTTGATGGTTCAAAAGTAAACAAAATACTTGGTCATATTGTATCTGAAATATCATATGTTCATTTCTTGGATAAAGAACTGTCATATAAAAGCAATATTCATGCTCAGAGCCGTGCTGTCGTACGGAACGCGTTTTCCCGCATCAGTCGTGCCTACAAGCGAATTACAGCTGTGCAGATATTCCGTACAACAGCACCGCTCATGCTTTTGCACTAATAATTAAGATTCATATTATTCAGATGAAGCAGCAATCAATTCTTTAGGAGGAACTAGAATAAGCCAGGTGACTCACCTCCTCTGGGAGCAAGAGTGCTGAAAAGCTGGAGAAGAGACACTAAAGTGCTTGTTTTGACCATCCTAAAAACCTAAAGCACACATGAAATTGTTTGCGCTTAAAATCGATAGCATAAAGAATCAGCAATCACAGATTTCTGTTAGTCGCATTGCAAATGCCGTTATTCTGTTTAACGACTGATGTGAGTGATTTTAGTTTAATAATAGCTCGTGTTACACATGAGAAGTGAACTATTAACTACAAAGCACATTAAGAAGACAAATAAGATAAGTTCAACCCGCTCTAATCTTCCCTGGTTTTAAGAGCGGTCTCCCAGGTATCCCATGGGTCTTCACTGCCTTCTCTGTTCCCTGCCATGGTGGGCCTGTTGGCCCTTTGCTGAAAAGGTCCCATTATGTGATGGTGAACAATGTGCAGGGATCACATTCACCAGCACTACTGTGTTAGTGGGCAACAGCGGAGCAGTTCTGGGCTTCTACACTGCAGGCGAGCCTGTGGCGGGGAGTCAATCTCACTGCCCCCTGTCATTTGGAGGGTCTGTTACTGTGTGTTTGTGTGGTATGTCTCATTGGCTTTAGAGAGGGGACGTGAGCGGTTCAGCTAATGGGTCTAATTGAGAAGGCTTGAATTGCCACAGTCTTTTCTACAACCTGAGGCACTGGAGTTTGAATTTCAGCCCCCTTGAAATTAAAGATATTTTCTTCCAAACCTTTTGATGGTCTTAATTCCTGGACCTGGAATTCCGTATATTTTTTAATTTGAACCAATTCCTTCTGGCAATCCTAATACATACTGTATTACACAATACGTATAAAGATGAAGGCTCCAGATCCTACTTAATCATAAATGGATAGTTAGAAACAGCAAATCTAGAGGAATTCTGTTAACACTGACTCAGCTGACCAAGCTCTTTGATGGATATTATGTTACAGTTACACGGCTTCTTAGTTTACCACCCAGACAATAAGGAGTTAAGGGTGGTCTCGCACTGAAAACACGTTCACTTCACCTTTAACCCCATGATGACCAAACACTCTTAAGTGCAAGTGTGAATTGTTCTGTGATTTGTAGTCAACTGATTATATCGTGTAAATGTAGACAGTAAAATATTTGTATATTTTAGACGCATGAAAGATGTAAGAACTGAAACGTGCAGTATGATTCATTTCAGACTACAAAGTTTTTTGTCATATTACTAGTAAATATTATGTGAGAGAATTAATTATTACTGGTTAGAGTGAAGTTGCTTTTTGCTATTTTCTTTTTCATTTGACATTTGAGCATTTTTATTATCCATTATCCATTTTTTTTCACCAGTGTGTTTTATCGATATTTTCATAGGTGCATTAACTGATGCATTGAAATCTGTAGTGTACAGGGATGCAGTAGTGGTATATTTCCTAATAGAAAAGACAACTGGGTTAATTGCAGGGCTGTCAGATCATAAAGTCTAGCTGATCTATACAGACTGATTAATACAATACAATACATCTGTCTGACTGTCTGTCTGTCTGTTTCTAGATATTTGTGTGTGCATATGTTTATTGACAGTAGATGCATTGGACATATGTATATATTAATTTACTATTGTCAAAGATTCAGCGTCAGCATGTTTTTGTACTGTATATAAAGGTTTAAAAAAAAAAAAAGTTTTATTCTCCAGAGTAATTGGTGATTTTTCTGCTCCACCACACATTGAATAATTAACTGGTGAGGAAAAGACACTAGGCACTCTTGAGCAGAAATGTCTATAACTCAAAAACATTACCAGACACTGGGCAGCACTCTTAGTGACCCCATGCCAGGCCTGCAATGCGGATATTTTTGGTACTGAAAAGCGTTTTAGTGGCTACAGTATTTGTTTGGTGTGTTTCGGTTATTTAGATCACTGTCTTGCGCAAGAAGATTCTTAGTCTTGCTTCTGTACCTTCTTCAAAATTCACTTAATATTGCTTTATATGCTTTTGACTTAAATCTGACATTATAGACATTAACTTTACATTCCTCGTTAATAAAGGTAAAGTTATAATTGCATTCATGGTCAAATCCAATGTTATGGAATTTAAAAAATTTAAAACAACAAAAAGCGCATCACTGAATGAATACATATGGTCTATAACACATTCTGTTATTATTCTGTTATTTAACATGGACAACTGACATAAAATCAAAACAGATCTCATTTGGATGTAGCCACTGGAATTGTAAGATTTATGTCCTAAATCTCAGTGAGTCATTTAATTGATGCCAGAGTTCCTCCAGCAGGCAGAGCAGCAACTACCCGCATTACAAATGACTACAAATCCCCACCTTCTAGCATAACTGAAACCTAGTCTTCCAGAGAGCATGTGGGTGTTTGGACCACATGGTCATGTGCGATGTACTCCGAGATGAAACCGACTACAGTCGAAACCAGTGTTCGGTGGAAATCCCAAGTGCACCGCAAAGAGATTGTGAGAAATGCCAGTAGGCTAAATCCATCTCTCCATCTCTCAAGCAGGGTTTAGTTGGCTAACCCTATGAGAAACTGATCTCTAACAAATTGTCTTCTTGACAACAGCTTAAGACCCACATCAAAGCCAGAGATAGATCTTATCAAAATCACTGGGCTACTTATTGCCAGATAAAGCCATGATTTACTTATTCACACATTAAGTGTGATCCCAAACAGCAGCGAGGAAAGGGATAAAAAGAGAGGGAGAACCTGAAGCAGAGAACCTGAGTCAGGGATAAAGAAAGGCAGATAATACTTCTTGTCTTAGAGGCTTGTCATAAAACATCTACATCTACAGCATCACCAACCTGCTGCTAACAAGTGAACTATAGGAAGTTGTGTCAGGAATAGGACAAATATTGGTCTCAACTCACCTGTCTTCAGAAGACAGAAGCTCAGCACCTGGCATCAGCCTTCTAGTCCCATCAAACTGGGTACCATCCACACTGTTTTAGGAGTGGACAGGTTCTGTGCTGGAACTGGGGAAAGGGAAGGGGAGGGGAAAGGCACCCAAGAAAGGCTTCCTTAAACTCCCTCACGCAAGAGCACTCTGCAAGTCCAGGTATGCAGGATTACAGAGGAAAACAAGACCAGCAAGTCAAGCCCAATCCGAGCCTGCGGCGCGTTTTTGGCTTGTGGCTCGGAAAGCAAGAGATTTGCAAAAGTGATCTCAAGATGAGAGAAGAGAGAAGCGTTTGTGTGCGTCCCTTTAGTATTGAGCTGGAGGAGAACGGACAGAGGCAGGGTCTAGCTTTTAGACTGCAGATAGTGTTAAAGTTAATCTGAGAGTGTTTTTGGGGAAGGGGGGAGACAGGAGATGGAGGGAGGTAGAGATCAAGAAGTGTTGAGAATTTTCAGATAAGGGAGGGAGAGCATGAAGGAAGAAAATAGGAGTGGTGGTGATAGGGTGGTGGCCAATGATGGTATATGGTAAGTAAGTAAAGAATGGGAATATAAAAATTGTTGGTACAAATATGGTTGCTGAAAGAAACATGATTTGGGCGCAGTGGCAGTTGGGGGTGAGGGGGTCAGGTTGGGACCAGATGCTGGCTTGAGGAAACCAATAAACTTCCTATTGTTCAGTTCCAACAGGCCAGTTTTCTTTATTGCACATTGCTTAAATAGATTGTGATTTAACACTTCAACACTAGTCTTGGATGGCATGCACAGGACAAAAAGCATGCAAGAGAGCAGGTAATTGACTACTGACTACTGTATTAGAATGATTGTACACGACAAATTGTTACAAAATGTTGTGTGGTTTTATTTGTAGTGTCTCTGTGGGCTACATTTTCCTCCACAGTAGGCTATATAGCTCCAAAGAAAGTGATGAATATATTCATTTTCCTTAATTTGTTCCTTCTCAACCAAAAATCCCTTCATAAAAATGTAAACCTGTTGCTCACCCTTGGGTCATTTATTTACAAAAGAAAACAAGATGAGAAAAAAGTCTCTTTGTAAATATAAAGGAGAGGTGGCTAGAATTACAGCATTAACATGAGTCAGTCAGAACATTCAGTGTGTGCGCGTGAGTCAACGACTAAGTGTATGTAAGAGATGTGTATGAGTGCTCCCCCTCCTGTTTGCTTGGTTCCCTACACTAATTAAGGACAGCCTCATTTGCAATGGCACACATTAGGCTGGGCCACTCACCAAGGGAGCTGATTTCCATAGATCTGGTGCTGAGATAGACCCAAAAGGCGGGGAAATAGTGGGTAAATCCATGGTGATAGGGTCTGGGAAGTAGATGGGAAAGAGATGGGAGTCAGATGCACCTTTGTTCTCAGAGGGACAGTGGAGGTAACGAGAAACCCGAAAGGGGCTGGACGTGTGAAAATCTTCTGGACAGAAGGCCAAACCTGGATTCCCTATGTCCAACGTAGGAATCCCAGTGGAGAATTCGGTTACACCTTGTTGCCTTGTTGTGTAAATGCACCCATATTCTTAACAAATCTATGCAAGAAGACAAAAGATGATAAAGAGTACAATGTGAGACGGTACGACTCAGCACTCATCCTATCCTAGCGTAACAGTATAAACAGAGGTAAGACAAGAAGAAAGGGCGCGAGAGAGAAAGACTGCGATTTCTATCTTTTCTCTATCTTGTCTTCCTTATGATGTAATGACTTTGCTAATAAGACATATCAGCCCATGTCTTTTCTCTCCATCTTCCCCCCATTCTCTTGATTCCCTTTTGAGAACATTTGCTTGGTGATTGTGCAATAGGTCAGCTCAACCGAGATGGCTCTGTGTCATCTGAACCAGTTTCTGTCTCACAAAGAAGAGACTGTGACATGCTTGGTGATAAGCACTAACTCCACTGTTTGGGTATAAGAGTCACATGTCTGATAAAATTACCAACCACCTGCCTACCAAACCAAGCAATCATACTGACTGAGCACAGCGAAGAACTGCAGTTTAAACCCGTTAAACAGTTCCATGGGAAAGTGGTCAAATGCACTCAGTAACACCGATGCTGTCAGAGAGTTCTGGTAGGTCTAGCAGGCTTGAGCTTGGAAGGGGTAAAAGTCCTAGCCCATCACCCTTCCCTATCCATCTGTTGCTTATTTGTTGGTTCTTCTTTCTTTCCTTTTGTCCACAATGTCAAGTTCCTTTCAGGTAACCTAAACCTCCCCAAAAAATGACTCCCTCTCCTGGCCACACAATGAGCCTCCTTCAACCCTCCTTGTCCTTCCCCAGCTTTGTGGTGCAGAGGGTGGATCAGGCTACCAGCAGCCTTGCCAGAACATGTTTGCTTCTGGTACAGGGCAAGGCATGAAAAGCTTTCTTAAAGCCCCCACCATTCCAAAACACACCAACTCTCACAGCCACCTCCTCTGTGACCTTTCTTTTGAGATCAGCCTCTGCTTTCATGGCTTGGTAACCGCTTGTCTGACTCTTACACTTGATATCCCAGCAGTTCACCATGTTATTTGGTGTTGCCAAGCTGATGGTGAACTCTGACTGCTGCTTTACTCAGGAAAAGGTTTTGCTGCCTGATAGTGAACCCACTACGGAAGTGAGAGTTTTTAATCTGGGAGAATGAATGGTGTGGGTGAGCTTTGCCAATTTTAGCACGTGTGACTCTCACCTGTAGGCGTGACGGGGTAGTCCAGCCCTTCTTAAGCACCTCTCGGCTTAGTGACACCAATTAAACCTGATTATTTTTTTCCAGCCAAGTTGTTGTAGTGATCCAGGTAGTAGACATGATGGAGTACTGGACAGGATCCAGTTGGATAGAGTTTTCCTGGGCTCTGGGGTAAGCTCTTTGCTGTGGATAGACTGTTAAAAGCTACCACAGCAAAAACCACCTGCACTGTTGAGAAATAACCTCAGTAACCTGCAAGCTCAACCGCTGAGACTTCAAAAAATACCATTACGGATAGTATTGAATCAGAGTGCACATGGTGGAGATAGGAAACCTAGATGTTGCACTGGACTTACTGTAACCTGACATGTTGATAGTGTCAGATAGTCATTAAATCATATGCATTAAGTTTAACTGAATGAAACTGATACAGGAGAACCCTCAGACGTAGGCAATTTTGTGAGCGACTCATGTATGAGTACCTGAAAAGTGCTTCAGAATTACTTTTTAATATGAATATTGCATTTTCGGACATTTTGAAGGATGTGTATTTCAGAGAATTAAACTGATACAACTTTCATATTATCTGGGGTCTCTGAGAAGTATCTGAACCAGAAAATTGTACAAAAGCACAGCTTTCTTGGATCATTGATATAAATAGCAAAAAAAAACAAAACAATGCCAGCTACACTATACCATATAGTCAAAGGTTTATGGACACCTGATCACCACACCCATATGTGCTTCTTCTCTGAGCTTTTGGACAAAGTTGGAAGCACAATCATATGGGATGTCTTTGTATGCTGTCGTGTTACAGTTTCTCTTCACTGGAACTATGACCTGTTCCAGCATGACAGTGCTCCTGCGCACAAAGTATTAAGATGCTTAAAACAGTTGCTGAGATGAGGTCCATGAAGTCATGGTTGAAGACTAAGCAGTCGAGTAGCTTGCAAAGAGCCCTGACTTCAACCTCAGTGAACACCTTTGAATTGGATGACTTGGAATGCAAAATCTAAATTAAACACCTAAATCTGCAATGGGGCTTCAACAAGAACTTAGATGGTCAGGTGTCCACAAACCTTATATAGCATCACCACAAACCTTATATAGGTCATATAGCATATACAGGGGTTAGACAATGAAACTGAAACACCTGTCATTTTAGTGTGGGAGGTTACATGGCTAAATTGGACCAGCCTGG
>JANCOA010000034.1:5634078-5644273 GCA_024363135.1 Leptodoras oyakawai
ATTTTGAGCAAAACTGTGCTCTTACCCTGCTAATTGAACCTTCACACTCTGCTCTTACTGGTGCAATGTGCAATTAACACCCATGCTAAACCTATAGTAAACATCTTGTTCACTAGATTTTGTTAGAGTAGGAAATACTACTACATACTGGGGCTTAGGTGTCCCAGATTACCTGAATTCACCCTACAAGGAACTCGGGGGTCAGTCAAGTTCTTCCACACCAACTTTGGCAAACCATGTCTTTTCATGGAGCTCACTTGGTGCACAGGGGCATTGTTATACAGGAACGTGTTTGGACCTCTTAGTTCCACTAATGGGACTTTGTAATCCTACAGCATACAAAGACACACTGTACTATTGTGCCCTTCCAAGTTTGTTGCAGCAGCTTGGGGAAGGGGGGAAGTATGTCAAAGAACAAACTCACAAGGACATGAGAACGTTGTCGTATTAGTGTCAGATGTGCTGTGTATTTAGAGCTGTTACATCCTTCTGGACTTATGGGACCTAACAAAAATTTGTGTGGGGGTGAGTGTTCTTTTTTAGTTTTTTTTTTAGTTTTTTTATTTTATTTTTTTTTTATCTAGGGTGCAGCCAGATATGGAGTTTGTGATGCACAGAAAGGCCATGGTTTTTTTTACTTAAGACTGCACGGTGTGTGGTGGATTGCTTGCAAAGCTTTGTGGGAAGTGTTTCCCGCATTCATTCATTCATTCCTCTTCAGTATCTGCGTCACTCTGGACTGGGTTGCTGTGGCTTAAATGACTAATTGGCTTTATTAGAAAATCCTGCGGTTGGGTAACAGCATGATGAAAATAGTAACGGGAGTAGGTAGCATTGGTCAGACTTACCATCTCTGGTTATGTACATGTGGCCATGTATCGGGGGTGTTTCCCCATCCCAGCATGCAATGAGCCAGTGCAGAGTGATATGCCTGAGGGAGAGTTGGCAAATGCCTGACTAAATATAGAAGGACTGAGCATGAACTTTGACCTGACTGACTACAGCACACACACACTGGCTAAGCCTCCCCCAGTGTCTGAATAAAGGCCCACTCAAAATGAATCAATAGAGGTCATGTGCATTCTCACATTCAGTGATTGCTCATACTGTCTCGATTACAGCACTTATTGTGTTCAGAGAGTAACACCATTCTGCACTTTCTTTCTAATTAGCTGAGAAAGATGGGATGTTTGGCTTATTCATGGAGGGCTTGGAGAATAATAATGATTTTTAGGTATTTGTTTTTTGGGCAGCCTCTGTTGTAGAACTATTCATTTGTATTTTGTTACCTGATCTGATTTGGCTAGCTTGGCTTGAATCTGGTTTTTCAGAAACCGCTTAGCTCCTGGCATTTTCACACACAACAGTCTGCAGAGTTTGCACAGAACGGTGCGGAAAGAAAAATACAACGCGCAGCAATTGTGTAGGTGGAAAGATCTTGTTTATGAAAGAGGTCAGAAAACAACAACCAGACCGGTTTGAGCTGAGAGCAAGTCAGTGACTCAAATTGGAAATAGCTTCTGCTCTTTACAACCGTGGTGAGCAGAAAAGCATCTCAGAATGCACAACATGCTGAACCTTGAGCTGGATGGACAACAGCAGAAGGCTTCAGGGTTGGGTTCCATTCCTATCAGCCAAAAAGACGTGTTAACTCGGTTCATTTTTGCCAGATCTTACAAAAAAAGCCGTAACTCAGATTCACCCCAGTATTTACTGGGCTCTTCTTTGGCCCAAGCTACAACTTTCCAACAAGTTTTATGACCGTTGGGTTTTCCATAATCCTGCTGACAGACAATCAGTCAAACAAACAAACACATAACCTCCTTGGCACACATAATAACAGGGAGCTCTAGCCTCACACATCAACACCTTTCCACCCTGGCTACATGGTATGGATATTCTGTCCATGAAATCTTGAAAGTGATCCTTTAAATGAATTTGAATTAACACCCAGAAAATGGACACAATTAAGACTTTGTCTAACTTTGTCGTAAACTGGCTTGTGTACTCGTCATAGAGAGTTGAATGCTCCCAGCAGGGCCACCCCTTGCTGAGCAGATCTGAGGGGAGAGGTCAGACAAAGAGTGATGCTAAAGACCTTCATAAAAGATATAAAAAAGGTGTTCCCAGTTAGGGTAACTGAGACCCATCCCTGGAGCCAGTCCTGGGCATGGTGTCTGTAGATGACATTGACATTCAGTCAAGCCCATCCTGGAATGGTGCATGGAGATGGAGCGGTTTTCTGGCTCACTAATGGGACGTCACCCAAGTTCATATGTGTGTGAAAGCAGGTGAGCAAATACTTTTGGCAAAACCTTTGCTCATCTCATTTAGGAACCCAAAAAGCAGAAATGAATTTCATGTTTTTTAAAGGAATCGGTACTTCAGGATTCAGTTCTAATTTGGGAATCGAGTTTCAGTTCCCGTCCCTGAATAACATGACATGGGATTTGGGCATTTTAGCCACTTTGGGGCTCTATTTTTTTAATTCAGTCTTTTGGCAGATACATTAATTAAGAATTTTTTTTTAGATATTCTGAAGCTGTAGTACATTTTGCTTACAAAATGAAACCTCAGTTTGTAGCAATTTTGATTCATGTAGATTTGCAGAGACAAAAATTCACGCTTGCATTGTTAACAATTCAGAAGTCTTTTCAGTCCTATTTTTCATTAAAAACTTTGCTTAAAATTGAATCCTGAATCATTAATCCAATCGATTCATGACCAGAGTGTGTGTTGATGCACGCTTTCTCAGTACCAAGAAAAACAACCCACACAATCCATATATAAGTTCTAACCAATCTACTAATGTCATAGGCTAAATATTCTTGATTCTTGAAAACTGTTGCATCTTGTTGCATCTCTCTTCATATTGAATCTCATGGACAAAAGAGCTCATGATCATGACTCACCATGCGTTTCTCCCTGCTGTCAATGAACACAATGCTTGTGATTAAATCAATAACATGGTGCATTTTTGACAGATATCAGGCTGTGAAAGCAGCCGAAGTCCCTCTCAGGCCAGATACAAACCCTCAGTCAAACAATGAATAATACAATTTCAGTAAAAGTAAAAGTAGAATGGAAACCTAGGTTCCAGACTGCAAACATTTTAGACCGAGTCTTTGTTCAGTTGTGGTGAGAAACACTATGAATGCGGATGGAGTATTATTCTGATTACAAAACATTTCCTGTCTTTTGTGCTTCGCGTATCTTGCATCTGTTAAGCTGTGTTTGTGTGTTTGTGTGTGTGTGTGTGTGTGTGTGTAGCTCGACGGTTAACAGTGGTTTTTCCCAGATCGTTTTATTTCTGGCCTGCCTTCTTTTTCTCATGCCATTAAAGCTCATGTTACCACTCCAGATTATTGGTCCTTGGGTGGGGTGGACTGAATATTCTGCTGCTCTGTATTGAACTGTGAATTCTGGGTGGTGTAGTTCTGGATGTCATGATTGGTTTTATTTTGAAAGGGTGTTCCTGTGGAATTCTGGGTAAAGGAGGTTAGCCTTTGAGCCATTGAGCACTGCAAAATGGATTTCTGGGTAATGTAGTCGGTAGTCTAGTTTGGGTGTGGTTTTATTTTGCAAGACATTCTGGCCTGCTTTGTCATGTAGGTTTTGTCATTATGATTTATTTGCCCTTTAACACCGTCAGTGTCAGTCCAGGCGTCAGTACTGCAAGTCCTTCCGCATTATAAGTTGCGAATTGTTCAGTTTGTTCAAAGGTTGTTTGCAGTGCATTATGGGTAATATATTTTTCCCATCCCCGCCATCCTGTCCTTTATCAGATGCTGCTGCTCCGGCTTCCCTGGGTGCTGTTGAGCCTATGTGATCTTTCAAGCTTTTATAAAAAGACACTAATTAGATTTGAGGCTGTAATTTCATAAGCTGCAAGTGAGGAAGAGAAAAAGACTCTCGGTGTCAGCTGACTGGTGAGCAAATGGGCAGTTTAGTGAAACCTCCTATTGGATTATATGCAATTATACTGCCCAGACACGCATGATTATCTTTCACAGGAGAGTATTACAGGCAATTAGACTGTACTTTTTTATGTTCACATGCTCAAGTATGATTCATATTTATGTGGCCTTTTTTCCACTATAATTACGGATCTGCCAGGAGAGGGAAATAATGTGTGTGTGGGCTGCGTCTTCCCCTGTGGCCCTCTATGGAGCTGTCTTTGTGTGTGTGTGTGCACGTGCGAGTGCCTATTCATGCACGGGTCTCCCTAACGTGGGCCGTACATGCCACATCGGTCCTAGTTAGATCCTTTTAGGAACCCCCGCTATGCTGTACACGGGAACAGGGAGATAAAGACATCCACGCTGGATGTCATGTGATCATTTTATGAAGATGATCACCTCTCTGACACATTTCCTTTCTGGTCAGCTCTCTTTTCACCCCATTTGGAGCAAAAGCACTTTTTTTCTCACAGCCTTCTCTTCTGACAGCAGAAAAATGCACACAGTCGCAGAAAGTAAAAAATTCCTGTGCTCAATCGATCCAATCACCTGAATTGGTTCGCTCCGAAATTGCACAATTTCTCAGAGATCGGGTTTCTTAAGTATCTCAGCTATGTCCTCTAATGTCACAATGTGGTTTTTGAATTTAAACTGGTGTTTCATTGCTGTTTCGGTTCCGGATTAAGACTGCATTAAAAATATGTGTCTTTTAATATATTCTCTTGTGCCATGTAAAGCAGCTTTATATTAGAAATTACAAGCATGTCTAGACTATTATGACAACTACAAACATATACATCATACCCTCTGTGATGAAAGGGTTGACTTTCATCAAATTGAGCAAAAGGGATAGTATTAAAAACCTGCACACACTTTTAATTCAGAAGAAATGGTTTATCTTACAATAATATTTTCTCTCTGTAACAAAACCTCATCTACTCTTAAGCAATATTTGAAATGAATGCAAATGAATTCTATTGAAGAACTCGTTTAGTCATGTCCCTTTCCCCTGTGCTATCTAATATGAGAGTCTAAAATGAGCTCCTAACTATAAAATTTAGATAGAATTAATCATCCTAAGAGCAATTCCTGAAGCATTTTAATACTTAGTCACTGTGATGGAAGCACAGACAACAGCTGGTAACAGTTAATGGTGATAATGGTGCAATCAGGATAATGTGCTTAATATATATAATGACCAAAGGTATCATTAGGAATGTATGCCTCTCAGGAGAAGGCTTCATGGTAAGATATGGTTTTTACCCAGTGAGGAAGATGATGTAAAAAAAAAAAAAAAAAGCCAGAAAGGAAGCCTTTCCTCAGAGCATCACACAAAATGCAGCTCCTTAACCACACGAAATGTTGTTAGAAAATGAATTGCAATTGTAACTCAGGCCGTCAGCATGTTTGAGCACAAAAGTGGGATGAATGGACAGAAATGCAGCTGATGCCTACCTCACTGTAAAATATAGGGATGGATCATTGATGCTTTGGGGCCTGTTTTTGTGCCTGTGATTCAGAGCCTTGTGTGAAGATGGAAGACAAGGTGAATTCTGCGCTCATACCAGTATATTTCAGGCTAAAAACTGTTTGCTTTTGCACGGAGGTTTAAAAAAGATGATGACATACCTCCAAGCATACATCCAGATCAACAAAGAAACGGTTACTGAGCATCTCAGAATCGGACTTTGCACCTTTATTGAAACCAGGAAGTCCACTTGCAGTGATTGGTTGGATGTTGGTGGAACATTTTATTTGTTTTTCATGATGATGATGATGATGTTCACTTCATGCTTGGTTTTGTGTCTTACTCTTGCTCTGCTGAAGGCAGAGGTATCCCTGTTATCTTAACAACTTCCTGAGCACTCATGTTCTGATAAACATCCTCCGGAAAAGAGACTATTGATTTTGTGACCAGCACAGGAATGGAACTGATCTCTCTGTCTCTATGTCTCTCTTCTCCCCTCAGGCTGAAAGCACTGGTTTCGACCGGTGGCAGAAATGTACAAGCCGCCTGTGACTGGTGAGTAATCACACACACACACACACACACACACACACACACACACACACACACACACATATATATATAAAACACACACACACACATGACCTGCTAAAACTGAACATAGCTATTTGCCAGCTGCCTTTATGAGTCTATTAGGGCTCCGTCTGTGGCCATTGAAGTTAATCACAACATGCAGCTGCTACAAACACACGCTCATCCACTTCATCCACTTGCTCATAAACGTCCCTTCTAAATGAAAATCTGTTTTCCAGCCTTCCTTTTCCTGCTCCCTAGGTTTTTTTGTTGTTGTCTATTTCAATTTGTCTGTGTCTGTGTCTGTGTGTGTGTGTGTGTGTGTGTGTCTGTGTCTGTGTCTGTGTGTGTGTGTGTGTGTGTGTCTGTGTGTGTGTGAGATAAAACTGGAGTTATGTCATTAAACAGAGTAATGCTTTCCAGGAGGTTAATTACAGGGGGAGTTGTGTGGTCAGACGCCTAAAACCTTACAAAACAAAGCCTAAAGATTATGTGTTCTTAAGAAGTATTTAGTATTTTTAATATTTTAAACATAGAACCATGTTTAATAATACGTTTCAAACCTGTTTTTAAAGCATTACTCTTTCCGACACCCCTATAACGGGCCATACCATTTCTTCACTCTCATTACCTCAGGCGTCACACTCATTTTTTGGCTAGTGAATTTCGCTAGCTAGTTTATCTTAGTAATTTCAGCATACTCCAAGTGTTTGATGGATTCATTTGTCACGCCAGTTGACTAATTCATATAAAGCTACTGCTTTAATATAGGACACCATCTCTGTCTGCTAATATTGGCTAGTTCATTCATCTTGCTAATGCAAAATTTACTTTGCCTCAGAACCCAGAAACAGGATTTTTTTTTTATGCTTATACTTCTTATAAAATTCTCCCTTTATATAAAAGAACAAGGACATTTTTAGCAGCAAGCTCAGTGTGTTAAACTATTTAGCTACTCAGAGTAGTTGTTCAGTGTGAAGGAATGGACATAAAGAGTTCTGGTTAAGGTTAACTTACACTCTGAAGTGTCCGTTATGAGGATTCTTTCCAAACACAAGCTACTTTTCTCGATGTGAGACTGTGTAATAATGTGTACGCAGAAACGAGCCCCACATCCATTTGCCCAGAATGGCTGATAATGTCAGCGTAAACGTGAGTTGTGAGGTATATCTTGTGGGATTGCACTGAGGCAGGATTTGAAAGAAGTATTAGAATGAAAAACACTATATGGCCAAAAGTATGTGGAAAGCCGACTTTCATCAGGCCCGACACTTTGAGGAGGTCTGGCATATAGTCAGGGTTCTGGTTAATTCTAAAGGTGTTCTGTGGGGTTGAGGTCAAACCACTCCATTTCTTCCAGTCCAGCCTTGGCAGAGAATGTGTTAATAAACTTTGCTTTGTGCATGAGGGCATTTTCATGCTGGACCACGTTTGGGCTTCTATGTTCTAGTGAAGGAAATCATTCAAAGACGTTCTAGAAATGTTGGGGAAGCTACAGTTTGTGGAAGCTGTAACTATATCATGTATGATTATGATGGTTAGGGTGTCCGCATTCTTTTAGCCATGTTGTGTACGTAGTAGCAATGAAGGAAGGGAAGAATCTTTGTAAATCTAAATCTCATTATATAAGAACTTGATCTGGCAGGGCTCTGATCATAATGGGACTCTTAAATACTGATTTATTAAATGCTGTTGAATCAGTGAAGTCTTTAGACACAGTGACGGTACAAATACAGAATTAGTACAGAATTATTGGATTTGAACCCTGTCAGTCATACAGTCTTTTGGATGCTGTTGTTCAATTCAGACCAGATTTCAGTTTTACAACCAAACCAGAGAGAATCCAACAAACATCTGAGTAGAAGGCACGGTTCGCTGTCTGGGTTCTACCTGTTTTACCTATTTTCTCCCTTTCCTGGCTTTCTACCGCCCCCTGCTGATACAAACCACTTTTCTTCCATTAATGAAATGAGTGAAAGTTGCTAGCACAGAAATGAAAATCAGCCTCCAAGTTTCATGTCATTTCACAATGTTTATTATCAGCCAATACTGGGAAATTCAATTTGTAATATTTTCAGTGGTTGAAGAAGTATTTAGGTATTTTACTTGGCTAGAAATAGCAGTACATCACTGTAAAAGTGCTCCATTAAGAGTAAATGTCCTCCATGAAAAATCCTCCTTAAGTAATAATACATTTACAAGTATTAACAGCACAATGTAGTTAATGTAATAAAGTAAAAGTGCTGGTTTGGTCCTTCTGACTGATGTTTTGTATATTATATGTGGCATCATTAGATGATTAATACTGATGCATCAGCATGGACTCAGCAGGTTCAACTACTTTATATACCATTTTTTTATACACAAATTGGTTTCAATTTTTTTTTCTCAAATCTTTCATTTTTGCTCAGATGTTGGATCATTTGAACATTTATTAAAATGAAACCATGTGAGAAGTTTTGAGGGAAGACTCACGTTCCGGTGGTGCTGTTTAACAACTCCTAGACATCTGAAACGTGACACTGCTTTTGTTTCATGTGTTGCATTTTTGATGATGGTTATATTACCCATTGTGTAAATTCTTCATCGTAAATGGAACTAAAGCTGTCGAATAAATGTAGTCGTGTAGTATGTACAACATTTCATACTGAAACATAGTGGAGTCAAGGAACTTGAGTAGAGTACTCAGAATTGTACTCAAGTACAGTACTTCTAGAGTAAGCGTACTTCCTTTCATTCAGAAGTTGCCTTTTCTCTTTCTGCTTGCAGGTTATTCTCTCATGTGGACGACCCGTTTCTTGATGACCCTTTGCCAAGAGAGTTTGTGTTGTACCTACGCCCGAGTGGGCCGCTGCTCCATCAGCTCTCTCAGTTCTGGCAGCAGAGTCGTGTCCTGTGTGGCAAGAACAAAGCGCATAACATCTTCCCCCACATCACGCTTTGCCAGTTCTTCATGGTCAGACTTATTTACAGTTGCTTTTTAAAGAACTATTAGAATGAAACACATGGTGGCCAAAAGTATGTGGACACCTGGCTTTCATGAAGTCTGGGACTATGAGGAGGCCTGGCTTAATTGGATTAATTTTCCAGTTAATTCTAAAGGTGTTAATGAACTTTGCTTTGTGCATAAGGGCATTTTCATGTTGGACCAGGTTTGGGCCTCTATGTTCTAGTGAAGGGAATCATTCAAAGACGTTCTAGACATTTTGGGGAAGCTACAGTTTCTGGAAGCTGTAACCATACTATGTATGGTTATGATGGTCAGGTGTCCACATACTTTTAGCCATGTTGTGTACGTAGTAGCAGTGAAGCAAGTGAAAAATCTTTCTAAATCTTATAATTTAAGAACTGGTTATTTAAGAACTTGATCTGGCTGGATGATACAAATACTATCAACACAGTCAGCTCTATTGGCACCATTATTAATAACGTGCAGAAATGATATGGAATAAATTGTGATAAATTGCATTTTTTTTTTCCAAGGAAAGCTTAATCAAAATATTTTAATTAAACTCTGGTGCTATTATCGGCACCTCATATTTTATAAGCAAAATGTAATATAAATATTTTACAATTTATATTTTACTTTCACTGTGACAATAATCCAAGACATGGATCCCAATGAGGGAAAAATGAGGGAGAGCAAAAGACGTTCAACAGAAACCTTGGGTACTATATCCATATGTTTTTGCGTTTGTGTGTTCAGTGTACGGACGCCAAGGCCGAGGCACTGTGCGAGGCGTTGCAGACTGTCGTGGGACAGTGGCGAGGCCGTTTCCCTTCCCCCCTTCCTCTGGAGCTCTACATCTCCTCCAACTTCATTGGTCTCTTTGTCGAGGAGAAGGTAGCTGAGGTGCTCAAGGGCTTTGCAGCCGATTTCGCCTCTGAGGCTACCGCCAAAGCAGGTATAGATTTGGTTGTACATATATGATGGTTGATGAAATGAAAAATGTGCTATTATTTAACACAGATTAATGTATATGTAATCATTGATATGATGAAGCTTTATACACCGATCAGGCATAACATTATGACCACCTCCCTTTCTTTACAGTCATATAGCTGGACTTTGTAGTTCTACAGTTACAGACTGTAGTCTATCTGTTTCTCTGCATACATTGTTAGTCCCCTTTACTCTGTTCTCTAATGGTCAGGACCAGCACAGATCAGGTACTATTTGGGTGGTGGATCATTC
>JANCOA010000034.1:5666612-5679952 GCA_024363135.1 Leptodoras oyakawai
ATACATACATACACACATATACAAATTTCCATTCAGACCAGGACAATAGTTCTTTATGAAGAAAAGTATTCAAATCTATTTGAAACCATTTTAATCAGCAATAGCTGAAATGGATGTGTCTATACTGTGAAAATATGAGAAACCGAGCCTTTTTTTCCTCAAGCTCATTGGCAAACCCAGACTTCTTCACAATCCATTTCCACTTACTCCCTTTACAGACACTTTAATCAACGTCAGCTTATAAGTGTGGCAGAACATAACATAAGCTGAAGGTTAAGGGTGCATCAGCGACTCTCTGGCAAGCCTGGTATTTGACCTTGCAGCAAGCAAGCAGGCAAGTATGTTTATTCTTAAACCTACCAGTGTGGACAGGCAGAAAGTAATTAATAAATAAATGAGGTATACAAGACTCGAGATATGATTCTACATTAAACAAGCAAAAGCAAATCCCGGTGAACGATACATGCTAATAGGAAATGATGTCATTTCTAGGCAGAACAAAAATCCAAACCGTTAAATGACTTCAGTGTCTGTATTGACCACGCGATCTTTCTGTCGATCAGATAAGGAGTGACAGATAAACAGAAAGGGTGTGCCCACACTTAAAATAAATCTTGCCATCCCAGTCTCCGAGAGATCTCTTTCTCCTAAGCAGTTCAGGCAGATATATTTAGGCAGAAATAGCTACGTCGTGTTGATATGAACTACACGATACACAGTCTGTCATATTGCATCAGGAAAATCAACATATATTCTGTGAAAGCCACTTTACCAGACTACAGTGGTAAACTTATAGACGTGCTTATTTCTAAAAAAAAAAAAAAAAGAAAATAGAAAGCTTGTGAATTCCAAGCTTTTGTAGAATTGTTACATGATGTGAACTTGTGTAATATGTGTGAGGGTATGTGAGGCGATTATGTGTGAGATGCATTAGGTATGGGAGAAGATTATGAGATTTATGCAGAAGCAAAATAATCTGGCTCTGTGGGCGAGGATGACACAGCTGTCAGGAGTTTCTGCTCTCGGGAAAGGGAGTATTAACTTGCTAAATTGCAGAGAGACAGAAAGAGAGAGAGGGAGAGCAAAATCACATGTTTTTGTCATAGTTTAAGAGAAAAAATATGATTGATAAGAAAACTAGAAAAATAATTCTCCCACACACTTCCTGCTTTTACAGATTTTGAATTCTTCTCAAATTCACGTGGACACTACACGATGGAATCGAACCCGGTTACAACAGTTAAAGAGAGTGGCTCAGGTGCAAGAACACACGCTTTTAAAGACACACACACTGTACATACACGTACGTAAAACACTAGACTGAACACTCCTGTATTTGATTGTTTTTCTTCACACACACTCACAAAATACAAGCATTAGTTAGACTTTGGACAAAGCAGACTGACTGGTTAAGGGGAGGGCAGGAAGAGAGAGAGAGAGAGAGAGAGAGAGAGAGAGAGAGAGGGAGGAGGGGAGTGAGAAAGGGTGAAAGTAGAGGGAGTCCTGCACCAGGAGAGTGTGTGTCTCTGTGTGTATGTGTGTTTGTGTGGAAAAGTGGCAGGCTGTTTCTCTCCTCATACACTCCTCTCTTTTTTCCTGCTTCTCCTTCTTTTGTTCTCTCTCACTGCTGATTCTGTGAGGAGGTGGCTGAAGTGACCGAGTGCAGAAACAGGATTAGGCTGACAAACTCAACTCAGAAAGTATTAACCCCCCCCCAAAAAAAAGAAAAAAGAAAAAAAGAAAGGCAGGAGCTGAAGAAACAATGAGAAGGTGTGGAGCTTAACATATGTGTCTGTGGGTGTGCCTAGAAAAGTGCAGAGGGGAAAAAGGGAGCACGAAGAGGCAACTTTGTTGGGAGAAAACGACAAGGAAGGTGAGTGAAAATTCTGAACTCTAACTTGGTGTGTGTGTGTGTGTGTGTGTGTGTGAGTGCATGATGGAAGTTGAGCCTAGCATCAGAAATCTTTTTCTAAGAACAGCCTTCCACTTTATTATTGGGCAATCAGGGCTTCTAAAGTTAGTAATGTAATGAAAAATAGATTTGTCTCTGTGTTGTTGTGGTCATCACAAACTTGATGCCATGGGAATGTACATTTTAGTTGAGTGCCTTGGAGTGCATTGCAGTTTGTAAAGCATGTGATTTAAATACGTGTATTTAAGTGAACTGTTCGAATCTTAACTATGATATTCAATGACCTGATTATTTGGGCATTATTGGACATATACGGGCAGATCAGTTAAATATATTTGAAAATGAGATTACCCTGAACAAGGTAATGATGCATAAACCAACAAAGCAACAAAGTAAAAACAAGGATATTGGTTGCTTCCCTTCCCTAGGAAAGAAGTCCTCAGGGTCAGCCTGTCCCAGTTGTCAAAAGAATGTGTATGTACATAATGTGGAATGTATATACTGTACGTATCAATAGTTTCCAATCACTTTATTAGTCATTAATTGTCAAGGCAGTGTTTATAAGTATGTGATTAGTTTAACTGTTAAGCTCTACAGTTTATATAAATGTAAACAAAATAGGATCATATTTTTAAAGCTGCTGGGTGGAGCTCCAGGGTTCAACTGTCAGCCTAGTTTACTGTCCGTGTGGGGTTTCACGTGTTCGTCCTGTGTCTATGAAGGGTCCATGCCAACCTCTAAAAATGCTGATAGGTGGATTAGCTATGCTAAATTGAATGGACGTGTGCATGGTGTGCTGCTGAGGACTGGCATTCCGTCCAGGGTGTATTTGCACCGCACACCCACTGTTTAGGACAAGCTCTGCATTCTTCACAACCCTGACCAAGATAAAGTGGTTACTGAAGCAGTGTTGGGAACTGTTTTCAGGGGAAACTACCTAGTGCATGCTGAGAAGGTCAATATGAATCTGCTTATTCATACAAGTGGTACAATAGTGGTGATCCGTGATTGGTCTGTGGGGAAGAATGGTGATCAGTGATTGGTCTATGGGGAAGAATTCTGATCAATGATTGGTCTGTGGGAAGAATGGTGATCAGCGATAGTGTTTTCAGGGAAGTATGGCTATCAGTGACTAGGCTTTAGAAAGAATGGTGATCAGTGATTGGTCTGTGTGGATGAATAGTGATCAGTGATTGGTCTATTGGGAAGGATGGTGATCAGTGATTGGTCTATGCGGAAGAATGGTGATCAGTGATTGGTCTATTGGGAAGGATGGTGATCAATGATTGGTCTGTGGGACCAATCACTGATCACCTTTCTTCCCACAGACCAATCATTGATCGGCATCCTTCCCCATAGACCAATCACTGATCAATGATTGGTCTATGAGAAAGAATGGTGATCAGTGATTGGTCTATGGGGAAGGATGGTGATCAGTGATTGTTCTTTGGGGAAGAATGGTGATCAATGATTGGTCTGTGGGGAAGTTTGGTGATCAGTGATTGTTTTTTTGGGGAAGAATGGCAATCAATGATTGGTGATTTGAGGAAGAATGGTGATCACTGATTGATCTGTGGGGAAGTTTGGTGATCAGTGATTGTTTTTTTGGGGAAGAATGGTGATCAGTGATTGTTTTTTGGGGAAGAATGTTGATCAGTGATTGTATTTTTGGGGAAGAATGGTGATCAGTGATTGGTCTATGGGGAAGAATGGTGATCAGTGATTGTATTTTTGGGGAAGAATGGTGATCAGTGATTGGTCTATGGGGAAGAATTCTGATCAATGATTGGTCAATGAGAAAGAATGGTGATCAGTGATTGGTCTATGGGGAAGGATGGTGATCAATGATTGGTCTTTAGAAAGATTGATGATCAGTGTTTTTTTTCAGAAAGAATGGTGATCAATGATTGATCTCTGGGAAGAAGGGTGATCAGTGATTGTTCTTTGGGGAAGAATGGTGATCAGTGATTGTTCTTTGGGGAAGAATGGCAATCAATGATTGGTGATTTGAGTTAGAATGGTGATCACTGATTGATCTGTGGGGAAGTTTGGTGATCAGTGATTGTTTTTTTGGGGAAGAATGGTGATCAGTGATTGTATTTTTGGGGAAGAATGGTGATCAGTGATTGTATTTTTGGGGAAGAATGGTGATGTGATTGTATTTTTGGGGAAGAATGGTGATCAGTGATAGTATTTTTGGTGAAGAATGGTGATCAATGATTTTATTTTGGGGTAAGAATGGTGATCAGTGATTGTTTTTATTTTTTTTAGAAAGAATGGTGATCAATGATTGTTCTATAGGGACAAATGGCGATCAGTGATTGGTCCATGGGGAAGAATGGCAATCAGTGATTAGTCTTTGGGATTGTAGACTTGCTCAAATACATCTCAGTCAGGCTTTACACCCAGGTGTTCAACTAACTTCTTACAACCAGAAGCTGTGAGCTGGAGAGCAATGTAGAGACCAGGATAGTCGCTAATGTCTACTCAATAAAGTTGCCAGATATTTTTTTTAAATAAATCTACTAAAGGAGATGGCAGCTGGTCACTTTGGCACACTTTCTTAAAATGAAATCTGTAATTTGTTAGTTTGAATCTTTATTTATCAGATAAAAGGATTTTCAGTGTTTTCAATGATGAACTTAATTCTATTTGTGAAATAAAAACAAACTTAGAAATTGATGCATGAAAAACACTTGGCATGTTTACCACTGGGTCACTTCATGTTTTTTTTATTATATTTTTTTAATTGATGGGAATTGAAGACATTAATTGTCATAGTTTAGCAAGTGTCCATTTTGTCCATTTTTGCTGTGAATGAAACAGACACGGAGTTCCTTTGAACAGATATTATCTTATGGCAGCATATGTTTATCCAAAATACCAATAAAAAGCTCCACACTAATGGTAACTTCACATAAAAGCAGACCCCCATGCTGTAGGCATTGATGTACCCCCTATGCCACCACAAATGCTGTTTTTTGCACTTTTCTTTGGTAACCGCCTGGATGGTCTTTTTCATCTGTCACATAAAGTTGAAATATGGACTTGTCTGATCACAGAAGACATTTTCACTGTCTTTTCCATCTCGGATGACTTCAGGCCCAGAGAACTTGCCAGTGCAAAATTAATATACAGCTACCTCTTTGCATAATGCAGTATCAGGTTACATTTCTTGATGCAGCAGTGGACTGTGTTAAGTGATGGTGATTTCACTCCTGAGCCCATAAGGGTAGCATGATGGTTTCTTAACAAAACAGCCTGAGGGCTCGATGGTCATGTGCATTCAGCAGTAAGTTCTTGGCATTTACATACCGAAATTCTCCCTGACTCCCTGAATCTTTTCATGATATTATGAACAATAGATGGTGAAAGATGTAAATTCTTTGCAGTCTTGTGCTGAGAAACATTATCTCTGAACAGACTGACAATTCTCTCATGACGTTTGACACAAAGTGGTGAACCATGACCCGTCCTTGCTTGTAAAGACTAAGCCTTTGGTGGATGCTTCTTTTATACACAATCTTAATGACCTCACCTGTTACCAGTTAAACTGCTAAATGTGTTACAGTGTTACTTGTATAACCTTTTCATTCTTATTTTGCAACTTTTTGAGTGTGTTGCAGGCATCAACTTTTAAAAATTTGTTTACATTTAGCAAAGAGAATTGTTTGCCATTGAAAAAAAAAAACAGAAATCCGTTTCTTCGGCCTTTGGTTTGTTAAATAAAGGTTCAAGTGAATGAACAAATAGCAGATTCCATTTTTTATTGTATTTTTAGAAAGTGTACCAGATTTCGTTTTGGAAAAGGAGAAATTTAAAAGAAAAAACAAATAAACAAACAAATTCAAGAGTACTCTTTACAAACATCAAACGTCTCTTCATCTTTCATCTAGCAAATGACTATATGCTATATGTCAGTACAATGGACTCCTGCCTCCTACAAATTTTATTTACATTTCAGTTGAAAGAATCCAGTCAAGTTCATCAATGGAGAACAAAACTATCGAGCTTCATGGCAGTTTGTCATCATCTGTGACCTTTTCATGCTACTTGGTATACAGTGTATAGATATCCATGTACATTAGAATGTACATCTAACCCTACCTCTGTACACTGTGTCACTATGCTGGAGTAATCAGAGGCTCATAATGAAGCGTCTCCTTTCCCTTCCTAGAAGGCATGAATGTCATCTAATTTAAGAAAGCTTTTAGGGTTTGGCTAATTTTCTAAAGTTACCTGCCAATATTTAATGAGGTTAGCCTGTTTTCTTTGCTAATGCCACTTTAGCATAGCAGCTAATGTAATTATTAATTATTTAATTAATAAAATTAAAATTATTTCATTTTGAATAAACTTAATATTGGATGTTTATAAAATATCCAATAAACATTGGATATTGGATAAACATTGGATACTTTATTGCTGATTAATTAATAAGAAAACTATTCATGTAGCCATCAAACTGAGAGAGACTGAATGAAGGTTTCAGGCAAAGCTGACAACATGATATTAACTTAATTTCATCTATTTAAAACCTTTTCCTGAGACCTTCAGCTGGAAACTGTTATTTTTTTAGTTGAAAATGTTGCACAAATGCCATCTTTTAAATGACTTACAGTCTTTAGGGGTTAAATCTAAACCTTTATTATTTTTTTCATATTATTTTTCACTCAACTTTAACTGTACCTAAAAAGTACTTTACAGTGACCCGTGCACTCCAGGACTATAACACGAGTCCATCAGATAATGCAGAAATGTCTATGAAAGCAGTTCATCACAACACTCATATTCGGATCTTTTCCATACACTTCTGTCACTCTATGTATTCAGCATGTGTATTTGAGTGTGTGAGTGTGGGTGGGATCATGTGCAGGAGAGCTCAAAAAACATGCATAGCGTGTTAAAGGATATCCTGTGGGTGAACGGCTTAAACACCTCTTGTTAACGTGGTATTGTAGAACTACATGTCCTTAGAGAGAAACAGAAGCAAATGCTGAAAGTGTGGCAGAGAAAAAAAAGAAATGCATAGAAACGGAGAGAAAGAGTTCATAGGGGCAGTGCTGGCCACCCACACAGGCGGCAAAAGCGAAAAGAGGAAAAGTAAAAGGGCGCTGCATGTTGTGAATTATAAGCTGCTGACCTCTGTGGAAAATAACAGGAGGCACTCAGGAAGGTCACGCAGAGACCATCGTTCTTTACACTGGCCAAACTCTACACCATCTATATATACATATATAAATATATATATACTTCCACACCAAACTCACTCATCCATGTCTTTATGGACCTTGCTTTGTACCCTGGTACACAGTCATCTTGGAACAGGAAGGGGCAGTCCCTAAACTGTTCCCACAAAGCTAGGAGCATGAAATTGTCCAAAATCTCTTGGTATGCTGAAGCATTAACGGTTCTTTTCACTGGAACTAAGAGGTTGAGCCTCTTGAAAAAAAAAACCCACACCATAATCCCCACTCCACCAAACTTTACACTTGGCACAATGCAGTCAGACAAGCACCATTCCCCTGGCAACTGCCAAACCCAGACTCATCCATCAGATTGCCAGATGTGATTCGTCAGTCCAGAGAACTCGTCTCCACTGCTCTAGAGTCCAGTAATGGCATGTTTTACACTACTGCATCCGACGCTTTGCATTGCGCTTGGTGATGTAAGGCTTGGATGCAGCTGCTCGGCTATGGAAACCCATTCCATGAAGCTCTCTACACACTGTTCTTGAGCTAATCTGAAGGCCACATGAAGTTTGGAGGTCTGTAGTGATAGACTCTGCAGAAAGTTGGCAATCTCTATGCACTATGTGCTTCAGCATCCGCTGACCCCGCTCTGTCATTGTTCATGGCCTACCTCTTCATGGCTGAGTTGCTGTCATACCAAATCGATTCCACTTTGTTATGATACCACTGACAGTTGACTGTGGAATATTCAGTAGCGAGGAAATTTCTCAACTGGACTTATTACACTGGTGGCATCCTATCACGGTACCATGCTGGAAATCACTGAGCTCCTGAGAGTGACCCATTCTTTCACAAAAGTTTGTAGAAGCAATCTACATGTCTAGGTGCTATTTTTTTGACTATTTTATTTTTTATTTTTGTTAAAATCTACAACAAAAAAACCAATTTACTTATGCAGACCACCAAATGTCCTAGACGAGACTGCCCACTGCCCCAGCCTAGTGTTTGTTCACTTCACTGATGTGTTTCACTGCATGGGTTAAATACAGAGCACAAATTCCTCTGTGTGTAAGCACAGTAGGCCAATACTTCACTTTTTTCATTTCTGAGGACTTTCAATTCCACCTTCATACACTTAAGTCTAACAATATCCCTAACATCAGTAACCAGACTATTTTTTACAACCACAAATCAGAAAAAAAGTTGTAGTGACAGTATGGAAAATGGAATTATAAATAATGTTTCTTACGTTCTTACACAGTGTTTCTTACATTTACTTTGGCTTTGTTTCATTGCAGATAGTATGCACCCAAGATATTTAATGTTTTTTTCTGGTCACTTTTATTTTATTCGTTTAATATACAGTACATCCATCCCTGAATTTCAGGCCTGTAACACATTTTGGGACGGTAAAGCATTTACTGCTTTGTGTTGTTGCCATTTCCTTCTTACAATAGTTGAAAGATATTTTGGCACTGAGGATACCAAGCGATGAAATGTTTCAGGTGTTTTGTCCAATTCTTCCTGCAAACTTCAGGAAATCTACAGGACAGGGTTGACTTTGGTGGGGGTTTTTTGGTGTTCAGGACAGGTGAGGACTGCAGACAAGCCAGTCCAGTACCCATCTTCTTCCACAGCCATGGCTTTGTAATGTGTGCAGCATGTAGTTTTTCATTGTCTTGTTCAAATAGGCATGGACATCCCTGGAAAAGACATTGTTTTGAAGGGAGCGTATGTTTCGCTAAAATCTCAATGTACTTTTCTGCATTAATGCTCCATCAAAGAAGTGTAAATTAACTTTGACACAACCACATAGCATGACAGACCGTAGCTTTAGGACTTGTTGCTGATAACAGTCTGGTCAGTCCTTTTCATCTTGGTCCAGATCACCCAGTGTCCATATCTTCCAAAAAAAGATCTGCCCAGAGCCCAGAGAAGTTGATGCCACTTCTGGACATGGTTAACATAAGCCTTTATTTTTGTACAGTAAAGTTTTAAGTGACATTTGTGAATATAACTTGGTATTGTAGTGCTTAACAAAGGTTACCAAAGAATTCCTTTGCCCATGTGGTTTTATCAGCTATTGATTACTAACAGTTCCTGATGCAGTGCCGTCTGAGGGCTCGGAGATCACAAGTGTTCAGCTGAGGCTTGCACCCTTGCCCTTTATGCACAGAAATTCCTCCACATTCCTTGAATTGTTTAATGATATTATGCACTAAAGAGGGAGAAATATGCAAATCCTTTCCAATTTGATCAACATTGTTTTTAAACATTTCAATGATTTTCTCACACATCTGTTGACAAACTGGAGATCCACTGCTCATCTTTGCTCCTGAAAGACTTTTGTGGATCCTGCTTTTGTACCACATCATGATTCCAATCAGCTTCTGAAATAAAATTTTTTTAACCTCGCTAGTAGCGCTAAATTGGCCCGTCCCAACTTTTTTTGGAAAGTATTAGAATAGAAGAATTGATGTACAGTATATTAGCAATGGTTGACCAGAATAAAACATAAAATATTTGGGGTTCAGACTGTCTGCAATAAATAAAAGTGGAAATAAATGTAAGAAACACTGCATTTTTTTGTTTTATTTGCATTTTCCATACTGTCCCAATTGATTTGGGCTTGTATTTCATATATTTTCATTTTCATATATTTTTTTTTAACCTGCAGGTTTTGTAAAGAAACATTTTTCCTTTTGAGGGCCGGCCACATGCACTCACAAGGTCAAAAATCTCAGATTGTACATCCAGAGTGATGGATTGTAGAGCAGTACAGTACATAACCCCAAAGATGTTATTAAAGAAGAAATTACAGGCCACAAGGGAGCAAACAAGCATCATAAACATAATACTAGCACCTTCATAACTGTCAGCTGTCGGACATTACTGTCATATTATCTCTCTCTCTCTCTCTCTCTCTCTCTCTCTCTCTCAAACATGAATTGATCATTAAAACATTAAAAACACCTGCCTAATATTCTGTAGGTCCTCTTGTGCCACCAAAATAGCTCTGACCCATCAAGGCATGGAGTCCACAAGACCTCTGCTGTGGTATCTGGCTTCACAACGTTAGCATCAGATCCTTTAATTCCTGTAAATTGCGAGCTGGGGCCTTTGTTTGTCCAGCCATTGTAATGTTCTTCAAGAGCATGATCCTGCTGAAAGAGGCCATTACCATTAGAGAATACTATTGTCATGAAGGGGTGTACTTGGTCTAAAATATTGTTTAGGTAGGTGGTATGTGTCAAAGTAATGTCCACATGAATGCCAGGACCCATATTTTCCCAACAGAACATTTCCCAGAACATCATACATCATACACACACTCCTGGCCATCCACATGATGTAAAATAAAGTGCAATTCATCAGACCACCTTCTTCTACTGCTCCATGGTCCAGTTCTGATGCTCAGGTGCCCATTGTAAACAATTTTAATCATGGACAGCATGACCAGTCTGCAGCAACTCAGCCGCATACACACCAAGCTGTGATGCACTGTGTGTTCTGACACCTTTCTATCATAGCCAGCATTACCTTTTTGTGATACAATAGACCATCTGTGAGTTTAGCCTTCACTTCTCAGTCGCATCAGTGAGCCTTGGGTGGCCTTGAGTCTGTCACTTGTTCACCGGTTGTACACTGCTGCCAGTAGTTAATTCTCATCTCTCGGCCAAGTGTCAGACGCGCCGGAGACGTGTATGACCTCATATTGTGTTCTATCAAATCGTGTTGAATCGCATTGTATCACAATATGGATTAATCATAAAGTATCTTTGTGAGGAAGCAGAGGTACACACTTAGCTTTAGAAACGTAAGGGGATAGCTGGATGAATAGAATCAAAGCAACATGATGAGATATGTAGTTTTTTATTCATTAATTAATTGCATTTTGCCTTATTAATAAAGTTGTTAGCACTATGCTTTGCTAACACCAACATAAATTCTTAGCAAACTTGCAGTTATCATAACATTCACACAAAACCCTGCTGTTTGTGTTAAGATTTCATTTGAATTGCCCCAAATTCACACCGGACCCTTCACACTTCAAATCACACAGTCCATGTTCGAGCACTAGCTACCTAGTTAGGGTGTGGCATGTTCCATGCAAGTGTATTTACTGCATTCACTGTACATTTAGCTTGAGCTATGTGTAATTCGCTGGCTCTGATTATTTCATTTGAATCCCTTAATGAACATGAATTTTGGAGAGGGTCAGTTTTACTACTGTTTTACTAATCTGTGGTGTTTTATATTTTTATGCTTCCATATTTTTCCATATGATTGTGCCACAAGATACTCTGTTGTTGTCTCCAGGGCAACAATATACCGTCAAATGAGAACGAGAAACATTTTTATACAGTGTTAATGCAGATACTGAAGTACTGAGGCATAATTACAAACCAGACCCTGTCATTTGGTGTAATAGATTACAGTGTGTGGAGGTTACGCTAGACTTATGCATAAAAGAAGGAAAGGTGACATGCAGGTTCCAGTTTGACATGCCACTGACACAACCAGTGTGTGAAATGTTAGCTAAAATGGAAGTGTAATTGCTGACTGTGGTGCACATCTGATGTGTGCCCAAAGCCACTACACATTCTGGCCTTTACACACAGCATGGGATGTATTTATTTGGATCGACAAAAGTATTTGCATGTTAGCGGAGCCATTCATTACATTTTCTGAATGCGCCATTGTGGAATTTCTGAAACTTAGATCGGCCACAGTCCAGAAATTCCTCACTGACACTTCCTAAACTAATCTGATCCTTAAAGAATCCTCCAGCATACATCTGTAATGTATGTGCAAGTACTACAGTCAGGAATTTCACAATGCTTCATTCTATTGAGGATAGAAAACCTATTTAAGCCAAACTCATTTATATAATTATATAAACATTCAACACTGACTATGCAGCTGAAAGGATTTCCAGTCACATACTGTATCAGGTGTATATAGAATACATAGAACCTTTGATATGAAAGCATTGAGTACATCGCAAACACTTTCCATTCACTATGAAGACAATTTCCCGTGAGCATTTCAAAAGACATCCTCTAAAAACGTTAGCTAACAGATACTGTATCTTTAATGCGAAGTGTGTTTAATGGTTAATAGATTAGATGCTCATGTAATGTTGGTTATACCTCAGCTAGGAAATCAGTGCACCAGAAAAACTGGTACACAGAAATGCTTCTATGCACGTCCTTGGTTTGGGACGCCAGGGTGTTTATAAAGGGATGGGCATCTATGGAAGCTTCTAGAGCTGTTTCTGCCGTGAGAATGGCAAGTAATCATGCTTTTATGATTTTCAACATGGTTTAATAGTTGGAGCTTGTGAGTTGCGTGATAGAATTTTGGAGGTAGAAGCAAAGATTGGATTTTCATGTTGTGAGCATTTCAAGATTGTACCATGACTACAAGAATTCTGGAAAAACCTTGACCTTATGACAGCAGACTCTGGGTGAACGTGACCAATCTTTTCACGCTTTATGTGTGCAACACTGCCTCAGGTAACATCATAATTCAATGTGGGAGCCTCAACAAACATCATCATGAGGACTGTGTAACATGCCCTCCAAGATCCCCTGTGGGACCTACCAAGTGTTAACTGCTATACCAATTTTTCTGGTATTTCAATGTATACCCAAAACCCACAGAAACCTTATCCTGACAAGTCCTTATAAATATCTATATGTTCATATCAATAACATTTCCTGGAGTGTCTCCATACTAAAGAAATAGCATGAGTCCTCTGATCATCCCTCCATTACAGCCAACACCCTAACACTTTAGGTTGGTCTTTATTTTGTCACCTGTCTGTATTTTAGGATTTATTTTATTTAATATATCCTTTGCAAATTTCAAGAAAACATCCATTGCAATTATTATCAGTGTATTTTAATTGCTTTGAGTAAAGAAAATGTGTTTAATTGCTTTGAGTAAAGAAAATGATAACATGACCACAATAATTTATTAGTATGGTGTAGGGACTCCTTTTGCGTCCAATACAGCATCAATTCGTCTTGGGAATGACATATACAAGTCTTGCACAGTGGTCAGAGGGATTTTAAGTCATTCTTCTTGCAGGATATTGGCCAGGTCACGTGATGCTGGTGGTGGAAAACGTTTCCTGACTCGCTCCTCCATACTCTGGAAACCGTGGCTCTTGATACATCACAAAGACTTGCTGTCTTGGTCACAGATGCGCCAGCAAGACGTGCACCAAC
>JANCOA010000034.1:5747764-5758748 GCA_024363135.1 Leptodoras oyakawai
CGGAGTAGCAGAGTTCTCAGGAGTGATCCATGTCTCTGTCAGGGCCAAAAAGTCAAGGGATTGGGTTGTGGCAAGGGATGTGATGAGGTCTACCTTCTGTACTGCAGATTGGCAATTCCAGAGGAGCCGCAGGGAGACTCAGTCAGGCTGAGCTATAAGAAGGGGTGGAGAGCCAATTATCACTCACCAACTCAGCTCACGTGTGCAGCCAGCCTGGTGGGGCTGGGCGTGGCAGTCATGACGCGGTTTGTTTACATCTGCGGTGTCCTACCTTAACTCTCTTGATGAATGTAATTCACCAGATCAGCACAGTTTGCTACTGGAATCCTCTTCCACACCTCCATGATAACATCATGGAGCTGGTGGATGTTAGACACCTTGCGCTCCTCCACCTTCTGCTTGAGGATGCCCCACAGGTTCTTAATTGGTTTTAGGTCTAAAGACATACTTTGTCAGAACAACACCTTTATCTTCATCTTCCTCAGTAAAGCGGTTATCATCTTGAAGGAGTGTTTGGGGTTGTTATCATCAGCAGGAAAACTGCCATGCGGCCCAGTTTCCTAAGGGAGGTGATCATGCTCTGCTTGGAATTCATGTTTACCTCAACGAACCACAGCTCCCCAGTGCTGGCAGGACTCATGCAGCCCCAGACCATGATGCTACCACCACCATGCTTGACTGTAGGCAAAACACAGTTATCTTGATCTTATCTTGACCAGGGCACCACCACACATGCTGGCCATCATCTGAGCCAAACAAGTTCATATTGGTCTCATCAGAGCACAAGACATGGTGCCAGTAATTCATGCTCTTGGACTTCTTGTCTTCAGCAAATTGTTTGCAGGCTTTCTGTGCATCAGCTTCTGAGGAGGCTTCCTCCATGCAGACCGAGGTGATGCAGTGTGCGGTGTTTGGTCTGAGAACTGACAGGCTGACCTCCTACTTCTTCACCCTCTGCAGCTATGCTGGTGTTACACATGTCAAGAAGGAGGCTTGATGATTGGTGTCAAAAGTCTTTTATTGCTGCATTTGAGATCAAACAAACATTTGTTGTGAGTTCATCACTCTGCCAGGGTCCAAAATACATCCCTCCTGCATTGTACCTTGGTGTGTATGGACTATAATAATAATTGTATTATATTATAGCTATAGTTGCTTCTATTTCATGTTCAGTTAGCGGTATGCATTATTACAATTAGCAGTAATTACATTCAGACACCTATTTATATATGACAACAGTAATAAATCACTTGGACTAAACCAAAAACAATAATCACAGTCATGTCCTGAAACAGATATCAACACCTGAACACATAAACATCCAAGTCCTGCATCAGATACCAATATGAGAATGCACACGCACGCACGGCAGTTATGCATATACAGACTGCATTTGAGAGAACCGTACCTGCATTTGAGATCAAACAAACATTTGTTGTGAGTTCATAACTGCCAGGGTCCAAAACACATCCCTTAACAAAATAATAATACACAAAATAAAGACAAATTAGTGTGAGCAACCTGCACGAGTGGCACGAATTTATGCTAGCTTGCACTCACTGCACAATCTCTATTAGCTTAGGTACTTATTATGCCTGAACACACCATTGGTGTTTCCTAAAGAGTAAATAAAAAAGGTATACTACTCTTAGTAGATAATCAGGCAAACCTGATTGTAATAATTCTGTTGTTTCCCAAAATTAAACAAGTTCACCTTACAGTGAATCACTTTCACCTCTGTAACCAGACACATACATTAAACGGCCAGCATTGTCACTTTGTCTGTTACCAGATTACCAGTTTAGACACTTTTACATTTGTACTATTACCCCTTTCTTCTGAATGGATTACACCTTTAATAAACACAGTCTTTTGTCTGTTATGTCACTTTAGACTATTAAACTCTCAAGAAACTGCTTGTATGGTGTCAGCATCCCATGGTCTCCAAAGTCTTTGGGCACATGTAGATGGGACACTCACCCCAACGTGGTCTATACCCATCGGCCTCATAGTCGGCTGTCCCAGTTGGTCATAGGTCAAGACCCTTGGCCTTCGCCATTCTCTCTGTGGCTAAGTGTGCGATGACCCTCCCTCCATGTCAGAGTCTCTGTCTCCCTGGTGCACCTGCTCTCCATCAGAAGGAAGGTCACTATGCTGTTCCTCCTCCGCTCCTGTAGCTGCTGCAGCTCATTTTCTCCCGGTCCCATGTTCTCCTCTGCCACAGGCTCAGATACAGCAGCTAGAGGACCCTCTGGTTGTTGCTCCAGAATCTCGACCTCCGGAGTACGAACATGAGCTCTGCTGTTGACATGGCTACGCAGGAATGGAGACTGCCACACAAGAGCTGTGTTCTCCTGTAATGACTGTACTTGTTTTCTTGTTCTAGTGTGTGTCTTTTTCTTTGTCTTATTTGATGATTTGTTTTCTATCCTGTCCACCGGCAAGCTGTCACATGAGAGAAGCAAGTTTCTGTGTACTGTGCGACTTTTACCTCCCTGTTCTGGCCTAATTTCATAAACAGGCAATTCAGGGCTCTTCTGGCTGACAACTACATACACAGCATCTCCCAGTATGACTGAAGTTTGCCAGGCCCCCCTCTTTCCTTTACATTACAAAGAAGGACTCTGTTGCCTGGGTACAGTTGTGCTCCATGTGTCTTTTGGTTGTAGTAGCGTTTGCCCCTTGAAGCCTCCTTTCGGGGCTGCTACTCTGGCTTTGGCCTCTTGCATTTGTGACTGCCACTTTTGCACATACTCCTCATAACTGACTTGATGATCATGGCTTGGTAAGTTAAACACAATGTCTATGGGGAGTCAGGGGTGCGGCCAAATAACAGATAATATGGGGAAAAACCAGTGGCTTCACACCGTGTGCAATTGTAGGCATGTACCATCTTTGCAAGTGATTGTTTCCAGTCTGCTTTTTCATCATCATTCAAGGTTCTGAACATGGAGAGTAGGGTCCTATTAAAACGCTCCACTTGCCAATTGCCCTGTGGATGATAGGGTGTAGTGTGGGATCCGCGCAGGTCACAGACACTTTGGAGCTGGAGTTTCACGAATGGAATTCACATCCCATGTCGTGATGGATCCTCTGTAGAAAGCCAAAGTTTAGAGCAAAGTCATAAAATATTTTATCGACCACTGTCTTTGCCAATTTGTTTTTTGTTGCATACGCTTGTGCAAAGCAGGTAAAATGGTCTATCACCAATAAGATGTACTCATAGCCATTTTTGCAGGTCTTCAGGTGAAGAAAGTCGATTGACACCAGCTCGAATGGATGGGTAGTGGTAATAAAGGTGAGTGGGGCTCTGCTTGCTCTATTGGGGCGTTTTCTTTTAAGGCATTCACAAACATGCATTACAAAATGTTCAACATCATGTTGCATTCTGGGCCAATAAAATCTGTCTCTTATTAGCCCTAATGTCATTTCTGCCCCCAAATGTCCCATTTCTTTATGAAGCTCTCTAAAGACAGTGTTGCAGTGCTCTTTAGGGAGGAGGAGTTGATGCCTACCATTTACTCGCCTGTAGAGAACGCCATTGTCATTCACATAGAGTCTGTTCCACTGTCTCAGAAGAATTTTGACATAATTTGGCTCCTTTTTGAATTTGCGGCCTTTGAGCAAGTAGTCATTAGTCTTATACTGTAAGACAGGTCCAATCACAGCAGCTTTTCCTTGACTCACTCTGATTTCTTGTGGCGATAGGGTTTTACCAACTGGGGATGACGCTGTGTCTTGTACCAGATGAATGGTCTTCTCACTGATGATGTAGCTCTCAGGACACATGCTTCTTTTCTGGAACAAAACACTTTCTGTAGCGGCTTTAATAACATCTTGTGTCACCTCAGCTGTGCACAGTGTCATGTACTGGTCAATGTCAAGTGGTAGTCTGGATAGTCCATCAGCATCAGCATTTTTCTTGCCTGGTCTGTACCTAACTGTAAAATTAAAGTCAGCCAGTTCGCCAACCCAGCGATGACCAGTGGCATTCAATTTCGCTGTGGTGAGGACATAAGTCAATGGGTTATTGTCTGTATATACTACAAAATATGGAGCATAAAAGAGGTAGTCGCGGAAACGCTCACATATTGCCCATTTAAAAGCTAGAAATTCGAGCTTTCCCGAATGCATGTGGTAATTCTTTTCTGGGGGTGTCAGTGTGCGTGACCTATACCCAATTACCCTCAACTTGCCTGCCTGATGTTGATACAGTACTGCCCCTAGGCCCTCTTCTGAGGCATCACAATGAAGTATGAAGGGCTGTGCAAAGTCAGGATACCCCAATATGGGTGGTTCTGTCAAACTGTCTGCAAGCCTATTTAAAACTTCTTGGTGAGTATCTGTCCAGCTAATGGGGGTGCTTTGTGGCAGTCGCCCCTTCTGTTTCACACTAATCCATTTCCCCTTAGCCCTAGACATAGGTTGTGGTGCTTTATCTTTGGATAAGGTCAGTAGCTGGTATAGCGGTTTAGCTATCTTTGAAAAGTCAGGGATATAGGATCTGTAGTATGAGAGGAACTCTAAGAGTCGGCTCAGCTCTCCAACAGTAGTTGGTGGCTTGCCTTTAAGGGCCTGGACTGGGGCTCGGCGGGATCCATCGTATAACCCTGCTCTGACACCATGCGTCCCAGGAAGTGGACTTGTCTCCTAAAGACATCACATTTGTGTGGATTGAGCTTTACAACATGTTGTTGGTACCTCTGGAGGACATCACGCATGTGCTGCACATGGTGTTCAAATGATGGGGAGTGCACTAAATTGTCATCTAAATAGGGCTGACAAGTCACACCCCGAAGTCCCTTTAAACAGTCCTCCATACTCCTTTGAAACTGTCTTTCCCTGATCGAGAACAGAGAACCAGGAGCTGCCATGAAGCGAGTCCAACATATCCTGAATCCTTGGGATTGGATGCCTGTCTGGTACTGACTTCCTGTTGAGTTCTCTGTAGTCACAGCATAACCTCAGTTCACCTGATTTCTTTCGAACGCAGACAATTGTAGGTAGGGTCAGTAGGGTGACGGGGACTCTGAAATCCACCCTCGATTTAGTAGGTCCTCAAGATAGTCCTTCACTTCTTGGTGCAATGGTTTTGGCACTGAAATATGTCTTTTTAACAAGGATTTTGTCCTGTAGTGTGATGTGCATGCTAAGGGAAGGAATGCATCCTACATCTTTGTCATCATAAGCAAAAGCATGACACTCCTTTCTTAGCAGCTGTTTCACTATTTTCTGTTGGTCTGCACTGAGATGGTCTACTTTGACTGGAGGGTCCCACTGCAACAGTTTTTGATTTGATTGGGGACAGTTAATTACTTCATTGAGCTTGATTGGAACTCTAGTGTCCATATTATGTTCCTTCGTTGTCATTTCAGGCTCAACTGTGACTGGGTATGCTGCTTTTATTTCTTCTAGGTGACCCAAAATGGTACGGGGAGACAAGGTGATGTCATGTTTACTAGAATTAGCGATGGCCACGGGAATATGTACTGCCCTCCCCTGCCTGACAGTAACTAGTCCCTCCTGTATAACCAGACCCTCTGCTAGTTGTGACTCTACCTCAGGAACAAACAATAGGCTCTGGCCTGTGTACTGGGCTCCTAGATGTGCACAGACATAAACAGTGCTAATCTGCTCTGCGGGTAAGTGGATCCCCTTTTTTCCTGTATTAACAGTCCCAACATTTTGCTCTTCAGTTGGCGTCTGCAACAGCTTAAGCATAGACTTAGCTGTTCCCACTGACACTGAGAATTTCTGGCTGATTTTCTGTATCTTCTTTGTTTTGCAACCCCCTCTATCCCACTTGTCCACTACTTCTTCTATCACATTAAAGCCTATGATATGTTGCTCAGCTACACTGGGGTCGCTAGATACCCCAGTGTAGCTGAGCACTTATTGACATGGGCACTAACAGTGACTTAGTTGAGTGAGTATCCCCATCTAAATAAAACTCTGTCTCTATCCACCCGATATATGGGATTTCACTTCCATTTGCAGCCAACACTACCAGTGGTTCAGAAAGCAGCTCACTAAGTGGTCTTATTACACTATTTGGGAGTTACCTTGCTCTCCAGTCACTGTTTAAAAGACTTGCTTGAGCCCCTGTGTCCCATAGAGCTTCCACTGGAACATTGTCAAGGTGGCATTGGACAGTATATCTTCTCCCAATGAGGCTTATGAGCCTGTTTTGGCGTTGTGAAGGGATATAACTCCTAGGTTGTGGTGGAACAGTATTTTTGCAGTTGCATGGGGAACTAGGTGAGAAGGTAGGGCTGGCCTGTAGGGATACAATGTCTATGTGGGACCTTGAGGGTCCCGTCTCAGCAACCCCCTCCCGTTTCCCGGCAAGTTTCTACTTTGTCTGCAACCACAAGAGAGATGGCCCTCTTGTCCGCAGTGGAAACAATGGCGACAGGTGTCTCCAGCCCCGGCCTCTCTGCAGAGTTGACATCCTTTAGGTCCTCTTGCTGTGGGTGACTTGTGGTTTATCCCTGATGACTCTGTGTACAGTTTCCTTATTTCCTGCACCTCAGCTCTGAGGCCTTCAATCAGCGTAACTGTCTCTGTGTCTAGCCCTTGTGTTGTCTTGTCTATTTGTTTCTTCTTGCTACTTTTGTCACTCACTTTTGTCTGTTGTCCAGCATGCACATTGTCCTCACTACTTGGAGATGGTTAGGACTGGACTGCACCTCTGTTTGTATTTTGTTTATTCTAGATGGCTTTACTGGCATATGCCACTTCAGCTTATTCTGTCTCTCCATTTCAAGACTTGAAGCCTTGTTGACCTTTTCAATTAGAACTTCATCTGTAACTTTTGGGTCATTTAGATATGGCTTTAATTGAAACTTGACAGCTTCACTTAATAGACCAGTCTCTAATGAGCGTAGGAACTTGCATTGAATCAGGCTCGAGCTAAACTGTTCGCCCTCCTCTTCCTCACCAGACTTGCAGAGCAGTTTTTCTCTCAGTTCTATGACTCTGAACAGGAAGGCTTGGGATGACTCTTTAGGATCTTGTGATATGTTCATAAGTCTGTGGATTAAGTCAGAGGATAAATCCACTATGTCCTCTCAGGATAATTCATAATGTCAGCAAGCTTAGATCTCTCTTGACTTCAAGTAGATCTCTGAGGTGAAGGTCTGGGCTGACAGCCTTTATTACTGCCTCAATTACCTCATTCTCTGGGTAACCTTTTTTTAGGCCAGACTGGATCTGATTGGTCAGACTGGTGAAAGAGAGTTTGTCCTTCTGGCCTGCTTCCCCTATTTGCCCCCAAATCTTGAAGACCCTCTTTAAAGTCACTTCAGGTGCTCCAAGGATGGCAGGTGTGCTTCTTTCTCTCTCTCTGACCATGTTTATGTTACTCAGCTGACTCCCCAATGCACCTATCTTCTCCTCAAGAATGCAACGTTCTTCTGCCTGTGCCCGCTGAAGTTGCTCATATTCTTGCCTGAGCTTTTCGATCTCTGTATGGTCTGGGTTTTGTGCTTGTACTTGTTCTGTTGTCCGTTTTCAGGTGTCTGCATGAACGACTGGAGATCACTGATACACTGTTTGAACACTTAAGATTCTTCACTCTTTTCAATTTCGTCTAATGTGCTCTCCACTATCTTGATGAGGCCTCGTCGCGTTTGTCCTATGAACCCCTCGCCCGCTGGTTCACTGCACTTTAGACGATCGCATATCTTTATGAGTTCTGGCTTCTCAAGTGTCCATAGCGTTGCTAAGATCTTATCTTGTAGTTGCTCCATCTTGGCTGTTGTCACTTCTAGGTTCGTCGAGATGCATGTACAGTGCCTTTGAGGGTTGATTTTGGTTCTCCTGGCTGGCTCGCCAAGTTTATGTTACACACGTCAAGAAGGAGGCTTGATGATTGGTGTCGAAAGTCTTTTATTGCTGCATTTGAGATCAAACAAATATTTGTTTTGAGTTCATCACTCTGCCAGGGTCCAAAACACATCCCTCCCACATTGCTTGAATCAGCTATATGGACTATAATACCAATTGTATTATATTATAGCTATAGTTACTTCTATTTCATGTTCAGTTAGTGGTATGCATTATTACAATTAGCATTAATTACATTCAGACACCTATTTATATATGACAACAGTAATAAATCACTTGGACTAAACCAAAAACAATAATCACAGTCATGTCCCGAAACAGATATCAACAACTGAACTCATAAACATCCAAGTCCTGCATCAGATACCAATATGAGAATGCACACGCACGCACAGCATTTACGCATATATGGACTGCATTTGAGAGAACCGTACCTGTTCATCAGGGTCAAAAACACATCCCTTAACAAAAGAATAATACACAAAATAAAGACAAATTAGTGTGAGCAACCTGCACGAGTGGCGCAAATTTATGCTAGCTTGCACTCACTGCACAAACTCTATTAGCTTACGATATATTTTAAAAAATAATGAATTCGACACGGGCATGACATTTAACCCTTTGTGGACGAAGACGGTATATTTTCCCAAGTTTTATACTATAAATACGTCACTCATGAACCATTATTTTTTATCGAAAAGTGCTTTATCCCAGGACCCGAATATAGTGCATCTTACCTCCTGCATTGCTTGAATCATCTATGAACCTGCCCCGCCCCCGTGTGAGCTAGGCTGAGCTGTGTTCAAGTGCGGCAGCACAACTCACAGCAAAGCGAAAACACAGGTACTCTTGAAATAACAATAAAACAAAAGAAAATAGGGGGTGTTGCGTTCAGTGAACCATATAACCAAATAAGCAGGGTGCCACACTGGCAGAACTCATGCATCTCTTTTTTGAAGACAACCTCTGGATATGATGCTGAACATGTGGACTCAACTTCTTTGATCAACCCTGGCAAGGCCTTTTCTGAGTGGAACCTGTCCTAGGAAACCACTGTATTACCTTGGCCACTGTGCTGTAACTCAGTTTCAGGGTGTTAGCAATCTTCTTATAGCCTAGGCCATATTTGTGGAGAGCAACAATTCTATTTCTCACATCCTCAGAGAGTTCTTTGCCATGAGGTGCCATGTTGAATGTCCAGTGGCCAGTATGAGTGAATCGTACCCAAAGCACCAAATTTAACAACCCCGCTCCCCATTCACACCTGGAACCTTGTAACACTAACAAGTCCCATGACACCAGGGAGGGACAACGACACAATTGGGGACAATTTGGACATTTGCTCATTGTGGGTTGTACTCACTTCCAGCTATTTGGACATTAATGGCTGTGTGTTGAGTTATTTTCAGAATACAACAAATCTATACTGCTATAGAAGCTTTACACTGACTACTCATATGAAAGTTTAGTCATATCCAAGTTTCATTTCTATAGTGTTGTCCCATGAAAAGATATAATAAAATAGTTGCAGAAATGTGAGGGGTGTACACACTTTTCTGAGTGACTATGTATTAATTTAAATTGTAAAGCTGTGTTGTTTATGTTAAGACCACCATTCATTCCTTGAACTTATTAACAAATCCTCATCCCACTCTTGCAGCTTGCTTCAGGTCACTGGCAAACTTTGTACCTTCTCAGGTTGCTTATGGGAAATGAGGTCTTCTTCTAGTATTGCTGTCAAACCCTGCAATAGGGCCTCTGAAACACACTCCTTGTTCCCTCTTTTCTTCACTGAAGACGTTGAGTTGGCAGCTCTCCACGTGGCATTAAAGCGCTGCGACATTCCTGCTGTCTGTGCTTAATCTGCGGTGTCAGCTTGGGTTAGCTGGGCTGTACTGGAACCCAGGGAATATTAAAAAGCCCAGAGGCAGAATTCCTTTGGAGCAGAGGTGATGAGGAAAAGAAAAAAAGGAAAGAGAAAGAAGCAAGAATGAGAGAAGTGCTATCAGCTGGCTTCAATATCATAGCTAAAGAGTTTGAGGTCCAAAAAATACTTGTGTAGTGTTAAATGAGACTGCACCATAACTATAACTGCCATATGTTGATTCATGGACTCATGTCTATCTATATTAAAAGTTGAATCGGTAAAGTTTGTAACAACCTGATCTCAGATACAATTAACAACTTCAGAAAGTAATGAAAACAAGCTGACAAACAATATGATCATTAAACATACTTATTGATTGGTAGCTTTTTCTGTGATTTCTAACTGAAACTGTAATGGCTTGTGCATATAAAGTAATGGAGGATCACAAAGATACAACTGCACAAGGGATTTCTAATTGAATTAGGAATTAGGAAAGCAAAGAAGGCCAGATGAAGAAACAGTCATGTACAGTATATAATCCACGGTGCAGTTAATGAGCTAATGAGACACAGGTAAAGCAGATGCAAGTAGTTATATCAGGACTAATGAATGTACAGCTGGGTCTGGATAACAAATTAAAATAAATGCTGGAGAAGCAGAGCATTGTGGGCATAGAATTCATGTGCAGATGGGGTCACAGTAATTCCTTCTCTTTCCTTTTCCTATTTCCTATTCATATAAAATCCAAAGTAATACAATGTAGTTTCATAGCATTTAGGTCTCCAGTAAAAGTTATTTTAAATGTTTAAACAAACAGTACTCACATGGCTTACTAATCCACTATCACAGTCACTCATTTGTGTTTCTTGTGTTTAGCCTTGGGGCAGTTTTAGTTCCCCACATCTTGTCATCAAACATGTTTATTCCTAGGCACTCTTGAATAAATTTTTAACATGATCTAACACGATTTACAAATCTGTAAGTATCTGTAGGAGCCAAACCTTTTGTATTTCAACTTCGACTGGATTTCAAATGGAAGGCATCCAAACAAATACTAACAGTTACACAGTTAGCAATAACGTACTGTTGTGCATCTGCAACAAGAAACTATATTACAAAATAACAATAATATGTTATTATATAGGGCGGCACGGTGGTGCAGTGGATAGCGCTGTCGCCTCACAGCAAGAACGACCCGGGTTCGATCCCCGGGTGGGGCGACCTGGGAAATTTCTGTGTGGAGTTTGCATGTTCTCCCCGTGTTGGCGT
>JANCOA010000034.1:5759229-5770259 GCA_024363135.1 Leptodoras oyakawai
AGGTAGGTGAATTGGTGATGGGAAATTGGCCCTTAGTGTGTGAATGCGAGTGTGAATGTGTGTGTGTATGAGCCCTAGCGGTATAGATAATGACTGACTGACTGACTGTTATTATATTTAATACATTCTTACCTCTATACTGTACCCCATTCATTTTAAGTGACAAGTCTACCAGCTTATATTAATGTTCAATTCTCATTTGGGAAAAAAACAACAGATGTGGCTTAGCAATAATTTTTTTTTTATCTATCTATCTACTGATCTATTGATACCTTTTACCATAGGCATTCATTCATTTTCTTAACCGCTTATTCCTATTTCAGGGTCACGGGAGAGCCATTGCCTAGTTGGCAGAAACACACACACACACTCACATACCAGGGGCACTTTAGAGACACCAATCAAACTATCGTGCATATCTTTGGACTGTGGGAGGAAACCGGAGTACCTGGAGTAAACCCACACAGACACTGGCATGCAGACTCCACACAGAGAGGACCCAGACCACCCCACCCAGGGACCAAACCCAGGACCTTCTTACTGTGAGGTGCTACCCACTGAGCCACTGTGATGCCCTACCATAGGCATTAGATGTATTTTTTGCTAATTTCTTGCCAAAATTTGTGCAGTTGTGCAAAAAAATATATACCCAAGGTTTTTTGTACTGAAAGTTGGTGGAAATATGCCAGAGATATAATAAGTGACAGCACCAGAAACCAGCATAATAATTTGTTGTAAACTACAGTCTCCAGCGATTTGGATGAGCTTTACATCTTATATTTTTTACTAAATGTAACCTTAAATTGACTGTCAATAAGTGTGTGCATGAAAGGGATAAAGGTGAACTAACCAGACTAACCATGGTAGTTAGCCAGCCAGAAGCAAGTCAGGGTACGACAGCAACTTCTGAGCTCAGCTAGTCAAGGTGAATACTTCTTAGGTGACCCCAAACTGTTATTAGAATGTCAACATGGTGGCTCGGTGGGTAGCACTGTCACCTCACAGCAAGAAGGTCCCGGGTTCGATCCCTGGGTCTGGATCCTTTCTGTGTGGAGTCTGCATGTCCTCCCCATGTCCTTGTGGGTTTACTCCGGGCACTCTGGTTTCCTCCCATTGGTGTCTCTAAAGTGGCCCTAATTTGTTTGTGTGTGTGTGGGTGTGCCCTATGAATGAAGGTAAATGAATTAATTTACCTGTGGCACATAGCACTTATTGTTATACGGCGGGCTGACAAAGTGGTAGTGTGGTGGGGAGTATGGACCCGAAATTAGGAGACGCTGATGCAGAACTGAACAGAAGTGGTAAACATTTAATAACAGAGTCAAACGAGTCAAAACGAGTCAGACAATCCTGCCGGAGACCACGCTAGAGCGTAGGGACACGAAGGGGCGCGCACGGGGGCGCGCGGGTCTCGCCCGTGAGACCCGTGACAGGAGACGCCCGGGAGGCGAGCGTCAGACGATCCTGCCAGAGACCACGCTGGAGCGTGGGGACACGAAGGGGCGTCGGGAGCTCCGGCGCGAAGGCGTGCGATGCAGCGGGAGTGATGAAGTGGCCGTCGCGGAGGTCCCGCCGCAGCACGGCGGCACGGTGCCCGCTGAGAGACGCGGGGAACGGCGCCTGCAAGAAGATAGGGTCCACACAGAAAGGGAGAAACACAGAAAGGGAGAAACACAGAAAGGGAGAAACACACAAACCAAAACGCAACCAAATCGTAACCAATAATTCCCCCCAGTTCCGGGACAGAGGGACCCATAAATAACAAAAGGAACGGAAAAGGCGGGACAAAGGAAAATAAGAAACGGAAATCGGTGTGATCACGCGGATTCCTAAAACCGGAAAGGGGCGTGGTCACACCGATTCCTAACACTTAAGGCACTACAGTGAGATACTTGGAATAAGTACTTTTGACTGAAATTAATTGTTTGATAAAAAAAAAATAAGATCATAAGAATTTTCATAATTAACTGGAAACTCTTTCAAAGCTCTCTACTTGAGAGTAGTAACTGTTCACACACACACACACACACACACACACATATGAGTCGAAAGCATAACTTGAAAACTTGATGAGGGCACTTTCTGTTCAAAATTCAAAAACCTGTCAGTGGTACATTTAAGATTATGATTTGGGTCAGCTGAAGACAGGGGGAATACAGGTCCATTTATAGTGTAATCTAAAGCACTTAGCCTTGGGTCTGGTCAAGTATATCAGACCAAGGCTGCCTTCATCAGAGCTTTTGTTCTCTGCAGGTCTATATTTAATGCATGTCCTCGGTTATTGAATCTAGACCTGAGCTGGGTTATTTTAGTGGAGATAATTTTTAGATTAGTGGCAGGCTAGTGGGGGAAGCTGTAGTACTGAATGGAGCACACTGTATGGTTCTGTGGCCAGCTGTAATTGAAATAGTGAGGGGAAAACAAAGACACATCTATATAACAGAGTAGCATTTCCCAAGCTTAAAACTGTAAAAACCTGTGATGCCTGTAAACTCATGACCATTTCTGTGTACATCACAAATTTTATTTTTCTCATAGTATGCATGTCAAAAGTTTCATGGCAAACCTAAATAACACCTCACTTCACTTTGTTCAGAGAAATTTGTTCATTGAAGAATTGCATTAAAAGAAAGCCTTTAAACTGTGTTAAAACCTGATGCATTGTTCAGGTTGGGCACTGCATAAACAACCGAACATTAATTTAAATCATCAAAAGGCATTTTAATAGATAAAGGAAAATACTTTTGTGAATGAAATGTCCTTAGGTTATATGACACAAAATCATGCTCATTTTGTTCACATAACAGATCAGCTAATCATAAAACGAACTTGACTTTTGTCATTCACAGCATGAATTTCATGTTTCAAAAAATGAATTTGGCATCACATTCATTTGATAACTGATTTCCATGACTCATTAAGTTCATTCTCTGGAATGAATTTATTTAATGGAATTTTTAAAATGAGCACATTGAGCTCAATCTATTTAAATGCATAACATGACCTTAGATTAAATCTCTGTATACTTTTTAAATAGCAGTGATGTGCAAGTTCTTTGATGAGTGTGTGTTCGTATGAGGACTAAACAAGGTCAGAGAGACTGTTACTCCACAGCGACTCCCTGCGTAGTGCCTCTCTCTCTCTCTCTCCCCCAGGGTCAGCGAGTGCGTCCTATTACCCAGAATCCACCTTGCCCCGTCAAATGTGCTGCACCGTACTGGTCCTTTAAGAGTATGAAACAGGAGCTGCCTGTATGCCCCTAACAGAGACACACAGGCAGCCAAGACAGAGCACGAGAGAGAGAGAGAGAGAGAGAGAGAGAGAGAGAGAGAGATCAGGGAGGAGGGGAGATAATGAGAGGGAGGTGATAGAAAAAAATAGACAGGGAGAAGGAATGAGAGAGTGAAAGTGGAGACAAAATAGAGGAAGAGTGAAGAAAGGGAGGGAGAAAAAGAGACGGGAAGACGGAGGCCAACATGGAAGCTTATGCAGCAGAGCAGGCAGGAGAGGAAAACAGAGGAATAAAGAGAAAGAAACTTACTATATCCCTGCCCCCCACTACATATCCCTTAACTTGCCATTCATGCTGTAATATTGGTTTGCTCTGTGGTGCTGAAAGGAAGTGGCTGTGTTGCTAGGAAGGCACAAAAGCAGCCATTTCTAATTGGCTGTGAAGATCCTTTTCATTATCCAATCAAAACTCTGGAATCAGCAGGAGATTGTGATTGGGGGGCACACCAGCAGACTTAATTAATATGTCAGACATGTTTTATAGGTTAGAATAAGTCTGTGAGTAGATACATAAAAAAAAAATACAACAGGACGCATGTGTGTCTATGTGTGTTACTATGACCATGGCATGCCCATTTAATGCATCAGTGCTGCATAAGATGCTGGTGAAATCACCTGTATTCCATTAAGCCCAAGTTAATTTATTAACAAATTAACTTGTTGAACTTTAATCATGTAATAACATTGTTGTGTTGTAATATAATAAAGAACCTCCTACCCTTAGTAGTCCCATAATGCTCCAGGTTACCATATTGCATTTTAGTGGTGATTTTTATTACCAATTTTTTTACCCATGGCATTTGAAACAGAACTTCTTTTTTCCAGCATGTTTTAGAAAAAAAAAAAAAAAACAGGTACACTGACAGTTACGTCAAACAGTTCAATGACTAAGATGTCTCATATAATGTGTCTATCTTAGATTGACTGATTTACTTCATTGTGTAGCATGGAATGGAATGCTTTTCAACTTTTTGTTGGTTGGTTGGTTGGTCCTTTTCCATGTCAAAACAGTTATGATGAATAGTTCTAATACAGCCCTTACAATTAACTGGCATCCCTGCCAGGGTGTTTTCCAACCTCACACACAGACGGTTCCTGGGATAGGATCCAGATCCATTGCAGTGTTTACTAGCATAACAATAAAGATGTAGATGGGTGAATGAATGAATATGCCTATGTCAGCGAAATGAATTATTTTAAAGCATTCTAACTAGAAAGGTAATCAAAGTTTTATTTATAAAACTGTTATGAAGCACTATGAAAACCTACAATGTTATGTTAAAAACAACCTAATATCTTGCAAGTTAAAGATAAAAAAAGATAACACTCATAATCAGTAGCCCAATAATGAGAACTGAGATTTGTATATATAAAAAAAAACTTAATTAAACCTCTTGAGATTTGGCATTAGTAGTGTTGTACTATTTGAGTCAGATCTTGAGAGAAGCTTTTCACTTACTCGGGCTTATCTCGGATTCAAAAGCAATTCTACTCAATCTTGAATCAGTCTCATACTACTGTGACGTGGTTCAGACTCATAATTAATCAATCAGTTAATTCACATTGTATTGACTCGTGCTAAGGATTTGATATACAGTACCAGTCAAAAGTTTGGAGACACCTTCAATTCAGTGTTTTTTTATTATTTTAAACTTATCTGCATTGTAGATTAATACTAAAGTCTTGAAAAAGAAAAACATATGGAATTATTTAGTAAACAAAAAAGTGTTAAACAAACCAGAATATGTTTTATATTTTAGATTCGTCAAAGTAGGCAGCTCTTGCTTAGTTGACAGCTTTGCACATCTTGCCATTTCCTCAGTCAGCTTTAAGAGGTAGTCACCTGGAATGGCTTTCAGGTAACAGCTGTGCCTTGTCAAGAGTTCATTTACTCCTTCAAGAACTCCTTCAAGACTGTTGGAAAACCATTTCAGGTGAGAACCTCATGAAGCTGATTGAGAGAATGCCACAAGTGTGCAAAGCTGTAATCATAGCAAAAGTACCTACTTTGAAGAATCAAAAATTTTAAACATAGTTTGGTTGGTTTATAACTTTTAAGTTTACTACATGATTCCTTATGTGTTCCTTCATAGTCTGGATGACTTCAGTAGTAATTTACAATGTATGAAAAAAATAAAAACATTGAATGAGAAGGCGTGTCCAAATTTTTGACAAGGTTGGTGATGTAGGCGAAAATTGAATTTTTCAGTCTTTGCTGGTACTCAATATAGGTGGTCTTGTCCCCAGCATTAGCCTTTCCAAAAATCTCTATCATTGGAGAAGATTGATGCAATGCTTATGAATGTGTTATAAATTCTCTATTCTTAAATAAAGCCTTATCATTTTGAATGAAACCCGATGGTCCACTGTTTATTATCATGTGTACAAGGATGTATGCCATAACAATAAAGAGCTTGTGGGAAAGTGGGAAAGGTTTCTCAGGTGAATTTCCAGGGCAGCAGGGCATGGACACGTGCACACACACACACACACACACACACACACACACACTGAAACTGTCTGAAACTGGACAGCCATCTTTTGTTCCAATTAATTAATCAACTGGAACAAATTTAGCTTCCAGTTATTTATCTCTGTTTGTAGGATTTAAGACTGATGTAAATATATGGTTTGTGGTATCACTTGTAGTTATGAATGGGAACAAAGTCTGTCTCCCAAGTGTATACTGCCCTACAATGGCAGCCTGCTGTAACTATGTTGTAGTTGCTGCAGTTTGCCTTTGTAGGGCAGTGTTAGTACATGTTGTTTCATGTGTTTTTTAGTTGTTTGTTTGCATGTTTACTGCTAACATACCAGCTTATGATCCTTCAACTTAATTAATCTTTCATTTATTAATTAATTTTCATTTCTATTCAGTAACTAATACATATCAACATGATCTATTGGTTTATATTTAATGGATGCATGGATTTAATGCAATTTTTAATTCCCTAAAAGTACAAAGAATCAAAATGTATCACTGAGGAACTGCTCATTTCATGTGATGTCATAAGTGAATCTCTATACCAGAAAAGCCATAAACATATACAGTGGTACCTCCAGATACGTGCTGCTCCATATACGGGTATTCCAAGTTACGAGCCTCGACGCAAGCGAAATTTTTGTTCGACACCTGAGCTCAAATTTGGGATACGAGACGAGCTTCAGGATGCTACCGCTAGTCGGCGCATCAAATCTTTGGTTATCTCGGCAATTCGCACTTGTTAGCTCGCAAAACAAAGTCCCGTCTCGTCTCGGTCGTGTCAGTGTTTAGAACAAGTGTATATATTCTAAACTTTTTTTTGTGCATCATGGGAAAAATTAGTTCGAGATACGAGTTGTTCTACTTACGAGCTCGGGTCTGGAACGAACTAAACTCTTATGTCGAGGTATCACTGTATTGGTTATTTTTTCAAACAATATATGAGGATTTGCAACACATGACCAGAGCACCTTAGCTCACCTTGGAGGTGTGAGTGTTTGCACCAAGAGCTTGTGTAAAGGTTACTAAACACACATCAATAAAAAAATGTGACACCAGACATTATAAGCATAACTATTGCAACTTCAGTGAATTTCTAGAGTTTATGATTCACTTGTGCACATGAATGAAGAAAAAGACCATTTGCACCTTCTCCACACCATGTGCGATCAATTTCTGATACAGTACTGTATAAATGTTTTAGGCACCCTACTGTTTTTAGGTACAACTTTTGTTATTGATGTGTTTTTTTTATAGTTCTGCATTATTCAGTCAGTACAAAAGATTCCAAACATTACTTTTCAAACAAAAATGAAACGTTACACAAAAATTCTCAAGACACTCAGTAAAACTTAAAAGCTCCTTATAAAACTGCACACATTGTACCTGGGAACACTGTTTAAGAAAAAGGCACACCAAATATTGACTTCCTTTTGTTTATGACTGTTTACTGTTTTCTTTTATCTAGAAACATCTATATTATTTTCGAATGCATCTTTGCTTTACAGAAAGTCTTTGGATGTGCTGGAAGACTTGGTAGACTTGGAAGACTTCTGCATCGTATTGTACAGTAATTAGCTTTCAGTTTTACTGAGTGTCTTGGAGAATCTGCCACAGCTCTTCTGGAGACTTTGACTGTCACACTTACTTATGTTTTTTGCAGCAAAACCCAGCAGCCTTCATGATGTTCTTTTTGTCTGAAAAGTGGTCTGTTGTGTAATGTGTTGCTGATATACAAACATGTTTGTGTAACACTTTTTTTGGAAAAGTAATGTTTGGAAATATAAAATCTTGATAAGGCAGAACCACATTTATGTGTTGCATGGCGGTTGCAGTAAGGCAATGCCTGGTGGCCAGTCACTTGATAGCTTCAGATAGGAAAAGAGATTTGATTCAACATAACCAAAATGCATGATAATAGCACATCAACAGACATAAACCTGTGTTATAGGGCCCACTGAGACTGTGCAGACCAAAACTTTCATTCTGCTTCAGTAACCACTGTATCATGGTCAGGGTTGTGGAGGATCTTGGGAACACTAGGTGCAGGGTGGGAATATGAGTAACACAGCACACCATGCAATTTATCTTAGCCAATCCACCTACTGGCATGGCTGCACACAGACATAAGAAGAACATGTACAGAAACTCCACACAAACAGAACCTGATCTCAGGATCTACAGACCTTGACCTCACAGCAGAAATGGACAGAGGCTGGAGGCAGTGAAAATGCATGCATCTATATGCCTCATCCATGAGACAGCATATCAGATGACAACTACAGGTCTCACTAGCAGGTTGAGAAAGTTGTTTGCCCTTTTATAGTACCAACACTGGCTCCACTTCAATTTCAGTTCCTCATCCAACAAGAGCAAACGTTATATAATAAACTGCCACTTTGATCCTGTCCTTAACCATAGTAACTGTCTGGGAATACAGCTGGGTGGAGTGACTATAAAATTCATTTTGATTTTGTAGATTACACACCCTTTCTATCCTCATTCAGATGCCACATGATGAGGAATGCATAAACGAGTACACATTTACACACCTCTATAAAACAGTCTGGTGTGAATTGACCTTCAGTCTGCATTATAATTATACATTATAGACAATAATTTTGTGTGTTTGACTTCATGTAGCAACTTGACTGTCCTCAGAAAGCTCTGAAGTGGATTTCTTGGTAAATAATATTGTGACCTTATTAATGTACTATATTTAAAAACAAAAAACATAGTTTTCCAGAATTTTCTTTATTACTAAACCTGAATGCTTAAGAAAGTTTAACAAATGTGCCTTAACAACTTCTCCTCCTTCCCTTCTCTATTACATGTTTTATGCTAAATAATATATAATATATAAAATATGATTGTGCTGTATTTATTAGGAGAAGGACATACTAGTGATTTTTATCATTGGAATAATAGCCTATTTGTTAATTATTGTACACTCCCTTGCAGTTAGCTACAATCTCTGTTAATGCTATCGTAGTTATGTCATGGCTTATTCAAATAAAAATAAGCAGACTCATTTTTATTAGAGTGTGTTTAAAACAGCACATAGCCTATTAAATGTGAACTGGTTAACAGGCAGTATAGCCATGCTTTTAACATTTCATTCTTGTTAGTTCTTTCTGCAAATCACCCATAATACACCCAGTACTTGCTTGTGCAATTTATCTGATTGTGCTTGTTGAATGAGTGCTCGTTATTTTGGATCTTATAAATCAGGACATGTGTGTTGATCAATCTGCCTTTCATAGTGTTATCTGATGTACCGGGATTATGGGAAATTTAAGAGCATTCATTACTAAAGCAATGAAGAGAATGGCTAGATTTATACAAAGGGAAAAAATGAATATACTAATTAACTGCCGGGTCAAAATAGATGCTAATTATTGTTGTAAAATTATCCGTAAGGTTAGTAATTAGAGTTCAGAGTGGTTGTATCTTAACCAGTGTGGTGAATCTTCTTACAATAATCCATATCTAGCTGCTGTGAAGGCATACTGCCGCCTAGTGCACGAGATGTCCTGTTGTTCTTCCTGTCCTGTTGGAAACACACAGAGACTTCTATGTGTAAAAGACAAGTTTACCCCCATAGACTGTCTAATCTAACAAAACTAATCAATTTTAACTTTGTGCATGTTCATTCAGTCTTCATTTGTCAATTTTTCACTGCTAAATATTAGACAATACTATGGCAATGTTTATATTTTAATATAAAATATTAATATTTAATATAAAGAAAAACAATTTCATGGGACCATTCTGAGGTTAATAAAATATGGCCCAGCAAATAAAAACATCTTTTCATTTTCAGAGCTTGCACAGATTTAGAATATTTTCAATTCTTGCATTATAGATTTTTTTTGAGAGTTTACAGATGCAGAATTGCCAGCAGATGGCACATGACAGCAGTTTAGACTCCACTGTGGTGACGATGTCTAATATTTCAGTCACAGATCTTCCACAGGTGGTCAGATGGATTGGAATCTGGTGGCTGCAATCACCATAGCATATTATTTCCATCTTCATCAAACCATCAAAGCATTTTATGAGTTCTCATGCCCTGTGATTTGTCACTGAGTAAGCCTGATAGAGACCACTGCCAAAAATATTCCATCCTAGCATAAAGGTCATCAGTGAGAGAACTTTCAGTTTTGTAACTTTTTAAAATTGATTTGCTGGGACCCTACCTACTAAGATACATGTCAAACAATAAAAACACACAAAAAAAACATAGTGAACTGGTCCCTTGTACTATACTACATAACATTATTACACTATCTATGATTCATTCATTCATTCAATGCATTCACAGCAGATCATCAGAAGGATGTCTATGCAAATTCCAGTACCCTTAAATAACTGTGGATCGCTCCTTGAGAAAGACCCTTAACCACTTGGAGGCCCTGCATCAACCAAATGAGCAAATGTACTGGACTGTGTGTTATTTTATACTATGTAAGATATAGTTGTAATATAGTTATTTATTGATTTATATTTATAGTTATCTATTGCAACCCACGTTCCTATAAATTACTGTATTTATTACTGATTTACAGCAATGTTTTACACTGAAGACCCAAACCATAATAGCCAATAGCCAATAGAAGTGACTTATAAACTGTGTGGCTGAAGTTGAGCCTTCTTGTTGTGTTGTTGTATCAGATGTGATTTGTTCTACAGTATACTGAGGAGTGAAAGGTTCCACAAAAGCCCATTTCCCAGTTCCTCAAATCTCTTAGCATCTAGAACCAGCAGGAATGTACCTTTATCCTAACCCCAACACAGAAAATAGCCACTTTCAGAAAATAATAATGAATAAAAATTAACTTTAAACTGCTTAGCAAAACATGTTTAGTTGAACCTGTATATATTTTAAAAAACTAATGAGCACTTCCATGGTGTCTTACCTCAGTGGGTGTGAAGACAACAAAGAGAATAGCTCCATCATCCTCTTCTTTTGCATTAGGTAAGCAGACAAACACAGGCTCAGATGGATAGAGTCCTGGCTGACACCATCCCTAAAAAACAAAAACAGACAGTTGCATGGTTGACAATGAAACTGCATAAAATGATTCATAGCATCATAAATACAACCTTAATTTTAAAATAATATTACAGCATTAGAATTTTTGTACTGAAACCTTACAACCTATTAAGAAATCCAATGCACATACAGGGGTTAGACAATGAAACTGAAACACCTGTCATTTTAGTGTGGGAGGTTTCATGGCTAAATTGGACCAGC
>JANCOA010000034.1:5799435-5810207 GCA_024363135.1 Leptodoras oyakawai
GTTGTACTGATGTGAGTGGATCAGACACAGCAGTGCTGCTGGAGTTTTTAAACACTGTGTTCACTTACTGTGCACTCGGTGAGACACATCCGCCATATTGCTCCACCCTGTAGATAAGTTAAGTCAGAGAGAATAGCTCATCTGTTGTTACATATTTTGTGTTAGTCATCCTCTAATCCTTCATCAGTGCCACAGGATGCTGCCTACAGGATGCCGGTGAGTGAACATTTTTGGTTGGTGGACGATTTTCAGTCCAGCAGTGACACTGAGGTATTTTAAAACTCCAGCAGCACTTCAGACATCACAAATTACCCACAATAATACTTTGTTGCAAAGCTGCTGGCAATTACAGGTTTGAACCATCTATGATAAAAGTTAATTAACCCCAGTATCATTTGCAGAGATGCAGCAATGATGTACCCACCTCTGTACTTTACTGTGGGTATTTTACTATGGTGTTCTTGGAATCATACAGGTAACCCTTCTTTCTCCAAACATGGTCAGCAGGATTTTTCCAAACACTCTGTTTTTCTGTTGTTCAAAGTGTTCTAGTGTAACTAAATGGCTTTAGTCATACATTTCTAAACTTATTTTTTTGGCATATGTGTACAGAACTTTACTTCTTACTTCTTTACTTTCCTCTTCTTTACTACTTCTTCTGTACGCTTCATGAACAGAGATGATTGCAATGTAGTTTATTGCTTATTGTTCTGTATCTACATACTGTTCCTGCCTATTTGCAATAGTCCTTGAGCTTTGTTCAAATGATTACTGACTACAGGAACTTTTCACCTCCATAGTATCAAAACAGATGTACTGACAGAGATATGTAAGGTTTTTCCTACAGCTCTGTAGCTTTTTCCACTTGGGTTGTATGATAATGTATTCCCTTAAAACTTTAGGATGCTTCTTCACCTTGTACCATAACTGTTACTTGTATCATGAAATCTTCTCAATCAAATGAAACAGCATTTATAAGCACAAAGTCAAAAGATATTATGTGTGCAAACTTTAAGTGGATATATGCACTGGAAGAATTTGTCTGAATACTTATTACTTATACCTAGTCTTGTTGTTTTGTGTTTAGCACCCCAAACTGGACTGTGACTAAACAAACAGAAAGCTCTGTATTGCTTTAACACCTCATTGGATTAACTGCAAAGAGTGTTTATATTGACTAAAACCAAGCCAGGATATTTCTATTCATCTTCTTGGATGAACAAAATGTGACCCTCTTTCTATTGCATCTTTTTTTGCACAAGAACTTTCTTGCTTTTCTAATGAGAGAAGCAGACGAAGCTCAATTTGTGCATATATGGTAATAAACATACTTGAACACAAAATGCCTGAGTATGCACTCTGATCCTAAAGTGAAGTTTGAAATGAAAAACAGACGCGTGTCTTGTTATTCACTGTGTATGCTGGTTGAGTCTCTCTAGATGTCCCAATATGTCCTGGTACATTGTCTAACACTGTATAACTGGCACCAAGCCTAATCCTGCACAGGTGGATATGTGTACATTCTTTTTGCCAGAGGAAATCAAAACCACCATCTTAACAACAAAGACAGTAAGACCATATCAGAAATCTATAGTTCAGGAAAGATTAATAGATTGACCAAAATCGGTGTTTGGTCTAGTTAGCCAAAATTATGGATTTAAGATTTTAATAAGAGCACTTATCCAGTTGTATTTATCCAATTGTAATGATATTTAAATATGTTCTGTGCATATCTCATGCCCTTGTCTTGCAATTTAGACAAATTTGGAGCCAAATTAAACTTGGATAGTACATTGTAATGTCAAATGAGCAACGTTTTAACAAGTGTAAGATGTCTGCCAAAAAAACAGAGAACACACTGTTTTCAGTGCTCACAGGGACTTTTGCATACATCTGTTAATGCATCTGCTCTGTTTAATAGGGCCATGTTTGATAGAAGACATGATTTTCTTGGCCTCCATCCTGGAAGTTTTATTAGATGTTTCCACCAGACTGCAAGGCCGCCTTGGAGTGCTGTTGATAAATGAGCATAGTAAAATTAATCAAGGTGTTGAAGCAGTTCTGTTGAAAGTGGTATTCATTGTGGCAATGCCTATGCAGTAGCATTTCAATCTGGACATTATGTAAAGACTTTGCTCTGTACTGTTCCGCATGTACACAATCCAGGTACATGTTCCCACATTCTATGAGCAGAATGATGGAAAACCACTATCTCATAACATATAGACTACTGCACCATGTTGTGTAGTATGATAATAATCCCTCTTCACAAGAACCAGGCTGTAGTAACATGATGGTAGACCTACTGAAAACAAAGTCCAGCCAGGAAGAGCAGCAAGCACTGGAGTAATTTAATTGACTGAGAGTTAAACAATGTATAATGGTCATGTCATGGACAATGAAGACCAGTCAACTTGTAATATACCAGAGACAGGACTTACACCCCCCTCCAAAAGTATTAGAATGGCAACTTGTTAATCAACTTAGAATATTGCACATTTGGTGGAAGAGCATCCAATGTTTAGGTAAGCAAAATGCATCAAGCCTGTGACCCAATGAAATTTGAAATATATGCTGAACTGTGTTAAGGTTTTATGATTGACCTACCAGTCTAAAACCTTCCACTTTTATCCCCTGATGAAGTCTTTTCTTGTGTTGGCAGGATTTTTGCGTCATTTTCATACTGCATGATAAAATTCCTCCTGATTAGATTGGATGCATTTCTCTGTAAATTGGCAGACAGAATGTTTCTGCAGACTTCTGTCTTCTTTCTGCTGCTACCATCACGAGTTACATCATCAATAAAAATTTGTGAACCTGTTCCAGAAGCTGCCATCCAAACTCAAATCATGAGACTTCCTCCCCTTTCTCTACACTTTGGCCTTTTATTTGCTTTGGTAGAGGTTTATCTTGATTTTAGGATGTTTTTCAGAACTCATCTATGTATTTCTTTGTGAATTCCAATTTGAAATTGGCCTTCTGACTGTTACTGCTGTTGAGTGGTTTGTATTTTGTGGTATGATCTCTATGGCCCCACTGACACCTGGCATTAACATACATCTTTGGTGATCAGATTACAAGTGGTCAGCACACAGGTGTGATCTTAAAGATGCATTGAGATCTGATCCCTCAGACTGCATTCAGAGGTGGTCTGGGACAGACATAGCCACATTCATTTAGCAGTGTGTACACAAGTGTGTCCTGGGCCATATTGATGTACCGCCAACTCAACTGACGTCCTCTGTGTATGCAGAAGTAGCACACTCTTACTCTTCTTTTAATTTCTGAAAGAATAGACACAGAGAGTGCATTGCTGCCTCACTCTGGTTAAAAGCATCACATTTGGTCTGTGTTTATTTGCAGTACTGTATATAGTGGGGAAGTGAGATCTGATCACTTGAGATGCATGTGGAGATGCAATCTGTAAGCCCCTAAAAAATTAGGACACTTTCTAAAAATTTTATAAAAACTGCAATCTGTAATTTGTTAATTCACTTGAAGCTTTATTTAACAGAAAAAACGATAAAGAAGAGATTTTCAGTGTTTTCAATGAGAAACGTAATTACACTACATTGCCAAAAGTATTTGCTCTTCTGCCTTCACACACATATGAAGTTGAGTGACATCCCATTCTTAATCCACAGGGTTTAATATGATGTCAGGCCACCCTTTACAGCTATAACAGCTTCAACTCTTCTGGGAAGGCTTTCCACAAGGTTTAGGATGTTTATGGGAAATTTTGACAGTTCTTCCAGAAGCGCATTTGTGAGGTCAGACAAGAAGATAGTAATAGAGAAGATGGAAAATGGAGGTCAGATGTTGGATGAGAAAGCATGTCTCACCATCTCAACTTTAATTCACCCCAAAAGTGTTCTATCAGGTTGAGGTCAGGATTCTTTGCAGGCCAGTCAAGTTCATCCACACTAAACTCCCTCATCCATGTCATTATTGACCTTGCTTTGTGCACCAGTGCACAGTCGTGTTGGAACAGGAAGGGGCCATCCCCAAACTGTTTCCACAATGTTGGGAGCATGAAAATGTCCAAAATCTCTTGGTATGCTGAAGCATTAAGAGTTCCTTTCACTGGAACTAAGTGGCCGAGCCCAACTCCTGAAAAACAACCCCACACCATAATCCCCCTCCACCAAACTTTACACTTGGCACAATGCAGTGAGACAAGTACCATTCTCCTGACAACCTACGAACCCAGACTTGTCCAACACATTGCCAGACGGAGAAGCATGATTCGTCACTCCATAGAACATGTGCTAGTCCAGTGACAGCATGCTTTACACTACTGCATCCGACGCTTGTTGATGTAAGGTTTGGATGTGGCATCCTATCACAGTACCATGCTGGAATTCACTGAGCTCCTGAGAGCGACTCATTCTTTCACTAATGTGTGTAGAAGCAGTCTGCATGCCTAGGTGCTTGATTTTATACACCTTTGGCCATGGAAGTGATTGGAACACCTGAATTCCTGAATGATTTGGCTGGGTGAGTGAAAACTTTTGGCAATATAGTGTATATTTTTTAACTATACACAAATTTGGTCTTCACAGGCAAAAATCTAGGGCTGCAACCAAGAGTAGACATTCAGAGCTATTTGACCACTTGAAAAATGGGTGGGTTCAAATAAAAGGTGCTATGTTCGAACATTTCACCTTTCATTAAAGGGACTTCATTCGCTTAACACAAACCAATGTGAAATTAGTCAAATGCATTTAGGTTTACACAAGAACACACAACTTGTACATTATCTCAACACCGAATACTATGCTTCACACGTGTGTTATCATGACTTAAGTGCAGCATTCTGGAGAGTCTGCCATCCATCACCACCCTTGTGCCTTGGTCTTGGTAGATGATTGTCCACAGTTATGTAACTGGAGTGACCAAAGCAAGTGAGGGTTTTGTGCACCTTTTGGGCACGTAATTTGTTCTCACAAAAAAAAGGTGTAATACATGCCATCTATATGTCCTGTACCAAAAAGAAGATAAATGCACCTTAATTCATGTATTAAGAATTCAGTGTTTAATGTATCTGTGATGATTTTATCTATTTCATTCTTCAATATTTCCTGACACATCATCAAATTCTGACCTGTTTATTGGCACACACTCAATTTCTAAGTCCACCAAAAGCATCCCTTCATTCCTTTTCACTCTCCAGGCTGACGTAGGTCACAGAATGAAAGGACACAAAATTATAAGCATGTGCTTGGAGTCCACAACCAACGTACTGTGTCATTTCAACCTTATCTGGAAGGCCAAAGCAAAGTTAGAGTTAAGAGTTTTTTCCTCTCATCATCTGTTTGTGCAGCTGGACAGTGTGCAGTTTTTCAGTGTTTCATCTTGGGTCTCTCTCAGTATGCTGAGCCTCTACATCTGCTGTCTGAACATTGTAGGTTATTAGCCGGTGGCATGATATCTCTTGTAACCTAAAGTTGGGGCCCATGTTTTAATCGTCAGCATACTCTTTTGTGATTTTAGGCAAAGCTCTACACACATGTTGGCAGATTCAATAAAATATCAGCCAGGGAATCATGCCTTCTGTCTCAATGGCACCCAGCCTCTGTAAATGTACAAATAAAGCAAAACAAAAGAAAACAAAAAACCCACAACATCTTACCTTACCTGCATCAATTTCAGGGAACTTTGAATGTTAATGTTTGTTATATTAGTAGCTCATACCTCTTAATACATTTTTTGTCAAAATTAACTTATTACATTGTCAATGCTAGGTAAATCCAATTTGCAGGAGCAAATGCATACAACACCAGCATTTACATACAACAAAGACAAAACCATATTTTGGAGTGCTAGGTTGTAACCATTTAATTTCAGTTGCAACTTGCTGACTTTACAAAACATCATTCAGCAAATCTGTTTTGGCATAAGGACCACCAAAAAGGTACAAAACAATAAAGGTACATTTGTCATTATGAAAATAAACACAAGCACACATATTAAACCAATAGTATAGCACTTCAAAAATATTTTCAATCACTAGCTACATCATAAGTCTACCAGCATTCTGTCTACAAAATGGTATGAATTCATATTAATGTATGTTTTAGCCATTAAAATATACTACAGATTTAATATCCAAGGCACAATATACGGGAACAAAAATAAAACCAAAAAAAAAGGTTTGAGTAAATACCATTAAGACATTGTCACAAAAGCAGACACTACAAGGCTCAAGTCAAATAACAATTCATACTCACATTGGTATAAGAAATGTACAAAATTTCACTTTAAGGTGACTTGTATTATAATGCAGGATCGGAAAGAGTATCATGACCATCAAAACACCAAGTTTTCTCTCTGTTGAAACATTTCAGACATAGAAGATTGAATATTGTACATAAAAACTGTAATTCCGCACATCCAACAGCCAAATAAAAAGAAATTAACCCATGCTATATTAATTTTGCTCTTATTTCGTTTCGACTGGGACAACATGCAGATACCACAAAAAGAAAGCGGATACAGAATGCAATACTGTGTTGTGGAAAATACATCACTATGAACACTCAGACTAAAGACAATGGTGTTTCAATCTACCACTAAAAGCCCTGGCAAAATAGACAAAACAATATTTTACTGAATCAATTTAGTCGGTATGCGAATGCCATCAGACACCACATCCTAGATAACAATATAATGTTTGTATACTGGTTTTCAAAAGGGCTTCACGGCACCCTTCAACTGAAACAATTTCTTGAGAATGTGCTCAATTCAATCCTCCTGCTAATTATCTGCTTGTCATTGACTATCAGCTGTTTATTGGCCTTGGCAAAGAAAAAAAAAAATCACATTCTTTATCCATATTTGGAAACATGGGTGTCATCTAAAAGCTGGATATTGCACAATGCATACCAAACAATTGGTCTATTGAGAACATCACATTGGAATGGAGCAGCTTTTGGCCAAATGATTGCCTTGTGCAATGTCAAATATAAGAAGAAAAAAAAATGTCACTCAAGACTGTGTGCTAATGACCAAAATGAGCAGGTGCTACATACAGATTTCACAATTTTGTCATATTTCACAGAGTTTACTGGAAAGGTATTAGATACCTATAGTTATGCTGAAAAAAATCTATATTAAAAAAAGTTGATACATCAAAGAAAGGATGCTAAGAATCACCTTTCTACCATCTTGCATCTATTCTTGAAATTCTTAACAGAAATGCTTGACCCAATGATTTCTAGGTGCGAGGCACAGCTGTCAAAATCTAGCAGCGCGATGTACAGTAGAATAAAAACCAGAGGGTTGGTGGGTGATTGTTAACTTCTATCTTTGTTAACCCCAAATTAAATACAATGTTCAAAAAGCCCACTTAGCATCACAACAAATTAGGAAAATTCACTCTTTTGGAAAAAAGAAACACAACCGATGACGGATCACTTACAGAGTCTAAGCTTATTTTATATGAAGAAAATCAAGGTTACATGGCACATCATACTGGAGGACTTCTGCTGCAGAAGAATGAAGATGAAGCAGTAGCACAGTCTTTCACATTTCACCATGTTAGCCTCAAAAGTTCAGGTCGGAGGCTGGGAAGAGCAGTGTGCTACAGTTAAGGCGCTCTGCTTTATAAGACTAAACACATTGCTTCAAAGGGACAGAAGGGGAGGAAAGACATCTTAAATAACTTTTCTACTCACTGTTCAACATGATCCAGTCTGACTGAATAAGGCGAAGGTGTAATCAATCTCACAGCTTTTACTCATACACAGAATCCTTTGACATATGGCCTCATAGAGGGTTATCATTTATCTGATAAAACTTCAGGGGGAAAAAAAAATAATTACAGTACAGTTAAAAACAATGTCTAAACATTTCCAGTTTACAATGTCTGAATTTCAGAATAAACATTTTTTTTAAAACAACCACGACATATAACCTTATGTTCCTATACAAAGCAAATGAAAAGAATAACATTCCTATAAAGAACTGCTCACAACTACATATGAAGCTTTTAAAAAGTAAACTATAAGAAGTTTTCCAACTTGCATTCTCCAGTGTTCACTTTATTTCTTTTGCATTATACTGACTCGGGCCACAAGATCAGAAAAACACATACACAAAATCCAAAAGAATTAAATGGAATGCTTCTCATTCGATTGTAATCGACACAAGTGCTTTCTTTTGGTTCTGTCCCTCGCCCTCTTTCTCCCTTTCCTCATTCTCCGGCTCTGGTAAAGAGGTGGCATTTTTTGCCTCCTCCCCTGCTGTTCCCTCCTCACTCCCATGGCCTGCTCTAGAACCAGGTGAATTCTGGGCCATGGAAGCAGAGGGTCGGGAGTCGTAGTTCATGGTTGAGGAGACTTGGGAGATGACGGGTGTTTGTACTGAGGAAGAGGAGGAGGAGGTGGCGGTGACATCGAAGGCTTGCTCTGTCATGTCAAAATGGGCCAGGTTTTCCTCCTCTTCCTCCTGCATATGGCTCAAGTAGTCTGGGAGGAGGAACTCACTGGGGGAACAAAGCACAGGAGGTTAAATACAGTTGTGCCATTTTCTGATTCATACTGAACATGACACTACATCAAATCAATTAAATTTTTAAAGTACAATGTATTAAAGACATGTAACAGGTCATCAGTTAAGCTTTATCAAGCATCAACAGCGATCAGCTGCTTTTTTTCTCAGCTGATTTCCACAATGAGCCACACCACAAGTTCTCAAACTTGGGTTATGCAGGTGTGGTAATGCTGTGCTGATTTTTATCAACCGAGTTCTATTCATTTAAATTTGACTTACAGTTCTCACTGAAAGTTTTGGAAAAGCAAGACAAATTCTTTAGTTTCTGCTATAGAGAAAAAACATTTTTAGGTTTAACTGATAGATCAGAATTTAATTTCCTGACATTTACATTTAGATGAGTTAAACAACTTGGAGTTAAACATTCCACTTTTGTCTGAACCCACACGTTTTTCCAAGGGATAAAAAAAAAATGGAACACGTAACAGAGATATTGTTGTTGTCTGGGTGTATCCTGTTAGATTAATTGCTTAAACACTCAGTACTTCTGAATGTCTCTTTTGAGCTTTGTGTTTAACCTGTGAAGACTGCATTGGTTAATAAACCACCATGAAGACCAAAGAGCTGTCTACGGGGAAAAAAAGGAAGATATTTTGAAAAAAAAGAGGCGTTGGCCATTTAGAGCCATTGCACAAGCAATACATTTTGGAATGTCCTGGAAAAAAAAACACTGGTGTACTGACAGTCAGACAGTGACCAGGAAAAGGAAAAACAACAAGTTGATGACGGTGAGAGCTGTGAAGAGAAAAACTCAAAAACAACAGTCACGAACAGCTTCCAGAGAGGAGGGGTGAAGGTATCACATTCCACCATTTGAAGAAGACTTCGAGAGCAGAAATATAGAGGCCATAATACAAGCTGTAAACTACTCATCAGTAGTTAGAATCAGTAAGTCAGATTTCTGGAATTCATAACATGAAATACAGTAATAACCCACAAAGTTCTGGAACCAAACTCATCCTCGACCAAAGTGATGGAAAGCCAAAAAGTGTGGAGAAAGAAAGGATCTGTTCATGATCCAAAACAAATGAGCTCATCAGTCAAACATAGTGGAGGTAGTGTCATGATTTGGGTTTGCATGGAACAGGCTTCTGGAATAGGCTCACTGATCTTTATTGATGATGTAACTTGTGATGGTAGCAGCAGAATGAATTCAGAAGTCTACAGAAACATTATGTCTGGCAATTCACAGAGAAATGCATCCAATCTATTTGGGAGGAACTTCATCATGCTGCGAGACAATGACCCGAGACACACAGCCATCACAAATGATTCCATTTTGGAGAAAAAAAAATCACCAGACCTTAAACTAAATGCGCATGCATTCAATTCTTCTGAAGAGCAGACATCATCTGAAGCATCACAAAAGAATGCAACAGTCAGATGATGTCAGTGAGTCACTGGCTTGATGCAGCTACTGTAAGCAAGGGATACTGTATACTTCATCAGTTTTTATGCTTTTTACTTTATCTGTTATTAAATTTCATTGTCTGCCACCAAAGGTGCCATGTTCTAAGTTGTTTAACACATCTAGATACTAGTACATATAAGGAAATAAAATTCATTCATCGTCTCACTTAACTTTTCAGCGCAAACTCAAATATCTTCAGAGTATAGCAAAAACAATAGCAACAACTTGCCATTCCACTACTTTTAGAGGGGACTGTAGTTCTAACTGTTATAGAGCACATAAATGAAACCGTTTTGGATTAATTAACTTTATGAGACTATATAAAGTGACAATGCATGTTTATAATAACAAGCCGAGACTGAAACAGAAAGAAATACTAAATTTTCCAATGAGTGCAATCCACACCAGTTGTGAAATGGAACATATCAAAGCAAAATATATTTGTTTCAATATATGCACTATATACATGTATGGACTATTGCCAAAAGTATTCGCTCGCCTGCCTTCACATGCATATGAACTTGAGTGACATCTCATTCTTAATCCATAGGGTTTAATATGATGCCAGCCTACACTCTGTAGTTATAACAGCTTCAGCTTTTCTAGGAAGACATTCCACAAGGATTAATAGTGCGTCTATGGGAATTTTTTACCACTCTTCCAGAAGCGCATTTGTGAGGTCAGACACTGATATTGGATGAGAAGGCCTAGCTCTAAATCATCCCAAAGAATGTGCAGGCCAGTCAAGTTCTTCCACACCAAACTCACTCATCCATGTCTTTATGGACCTTGCTTTGTGCACTGGTGT
>JANCOA010000034.1:5934810-5945119 GCA_024363135.1 Leptodoras oyakawai
GATGGTGATGATTTTTGAGCAGGACAGAATTCATACATTAGGATTTCTAATGGACTTCGACCAGAGAGAATGACTCCGGCCATGAGCTATATAAGGATGTTCTTCAAGCGCTATACTTCAGAACACAGATCTGGCTTGGTGTTCTCCGGGCTGTGCGCAAAGCTCGTCAACGATGCCTGTCTAATTCTGTTTTAACTTGATATTTGTATTAATAAATTCCTTTAAGAAGACGGTGTCAGCAGAGCTTCTTTACCTCAACTACTTTGCATCATCCACAACAAAATACATCACAATACCTGAGCAAAAAATGTCTGACTTTCACACTTTCACTGAATGTTTTTACTTTTTCCTTTCTAGCTCATACCCCTGCTGCTTGTGTCTAAGCTGAAATGTGAAGAATGAGAAAGAGAGTTTATCACAATAATCGCATTAACTGCAATCAAAGCCAGAGGGTCAGTGAGCAAAGAAAATCATGAAGATGGTCACTTCTGTCCAATCAAGTTGACAGAAAGTTTATTTTCTAGGATGAGCTAAGCCTGGATTTGGACAAAAGATTTAAGGGATCATGAGGTCATTGTAAGATTTGTCATGTTTAAAAAAATAACTAAACTAAAGCTCCATTTTTTGACACAATGTGTACATTTGCCTGTTAAGTATATAAACAAATATCAATTTCATGTTTTCAAATTCATATCGCAGGACAGTAAACTTAAATCAAAGGGCACCTGGGTGATACAACAGAACAGGGTTCACCTAATGATCACAAGGTCATCAGTTTGAATCCTAGAGAACCACACTGGCCATGTTATCTGGCTGGAAGGGATGACATTACATCACACCATCTGTGAGTTCATGTGTGGAGATAAGCCAAGAAAGAACTTTTCCTCAAGTGTTTTACATTGATATGCTTGATGATTGATATAGTAGGTTCTTTAAGCTTCATCCATGACATTTTTCAGGATGGAAACCACTTTTTTGGCTAAAGGTAATCTCTTTTATTTTGTAACAAATCTTTAATATGTGTTATTTTCTTACTTATTATTTTATGAAATACTAACAGTCCAACAGCAGGCCGCATGCTGTCAATCATCATGATATCTGATATGCTATACAAAATCATCTCCAAATGTTTTCCAGGTGAGAACATCTGCATTTGATGATAAATTCTTTAGTGATAAATTCTTCTTAATTAAGGTTTTTTAGTAATTGGTGATTATGAGAATTCCTTCATGAAAGTCCATGAGTGCCAAAGTGATTATGGCGTTTCCCAAGGTCAAGCTGAACTTTTTATGTTGTATGAAATATACAACATTACTTCCCATGAACGCATCACAGCATATCATGTGCAAGCCGTGGAGCCAAGGGTTATTTGTGGCATGAAAGACTAACATCCATTGATCCCCTTGGATTCAACTAATGATCCTTCATACCAAACTTAATCATGTCTAGTTCTTCTGTAACACATCATAGCCTACAAACTGACCACCACTACCTCCAATCCACTATCTCCAATGCCCGAGCTGACTTACTAAGCTGTGTATCTCATGGTTTGTTTACTTGTTTAAGACCTTGCCATTTCCTGGTTTCTTACAATGCCTCTGATACCATTTTTGCTGATCACCTGACTTTTGCCTGTCCAAGTTTAAGATTTTGCCTCACATTTCAGATCTGTTTGCATTTAATTGTTTACCGCCTTTAAATCTCACCATTGGTTTAGATTTGTCTGAAACCCTTAAATTAATAAACAACTTGCATTTGCATCCATCTCTGTCTCATGGAGAATACCTAACAACAACTTAATTAGTGCCACTTAATACTGACTTTTTTAATTAGACATGAATTTGACACATTCATCAGACTTTGCTATTAAATCACTGGGATTTATCAAGTTACAATGGGCTACTGTAAATTGGTTTTAGCACCTTCAGCAAAGAATGGTTGTCCAAGAGTTGTGTAAGAAATGCAAAACAAACCAAAAAAAGCAAAGTACATCTGAGCCTTTCAGAAGCTCCAAGAGTCCATTAAGTATGTGCCTTTCTGTACCTGTTCCCCATCAAACACTTTAGACAGTCATGAGGAAGCAGGCAAGCCAACCAATACCATGATCTCACAATTACTGTGGTTTTCCTCTGCACCACAATCATGTTAATCTTTCTACACTTGACCTAACCCAATACCACAATCCAAACTGTTCCTCCATCCACTGGGAGAGATTCTCTCTCTCTCTCTCCGTGCTGTCTATTTTGCCAAATTCAGATAGCTTTGACACAGCTCGAAAAGCTCTAAAACAGAAATAGGAAAAATGGAAAAAATATATGCCTTAATTTATTACAATAATAATGCGCTATTATTCTCCCACAATAAATAATGTTATTACAGCTGTCAAGCGATTAAATTTGCAATGGCCCTACGATGCCTATCTGCATGTACAATGCCAATCAAAATGTGCGTTAGAACTGAGATTAACACACGATTAAAATTGTAATCACACGTTAATCTCAGTTTTAACGCACATGCAGGGAGTCATGGTAGGGCCATTGAAAATGTTGTTGTCGTTCATCACTGGTCTATTTTACAAGAAACGACTGTTGAATGTTGCCTAGTTATTCACTTGAAGTGAAATATTAGAGATGATGTCTTTTTTTCCTTTTTTATTTAATGGCAAGTGCAGAGCATGTAGGGAGCTAGGGAACATGGGTATGTCAATTCACCAGAAGTTCTGCTGCTACATGATTGGCTGGTTTGTTTTTACCTTAGAGATTTTTTTACATTTTTTTTTTTTTATATTACTTTTTTTTTATATTTAAATGATCAGAGACAGAGTAACAGTATAAACAATAGTTTACAATGAGAATTCCAAAGTTCAAGTAAAGGATATAAGAAAAAATAATATCAATAATAATCATTCATTCATTCATTCATCTTCTTGACTGCTTATTCCTTTTACTGCCCCACCCGGGGGTCGAACCCGGCACCTTCTTGCTGTGAGGCACAAGTGCTACCCACTGAGCCACTGTGTCGCCTATCAATAATAATAATGCATTTAAGGGCTCCCGAGTGGCACAACGACAACGCGTTCGCCCTATCATTCGGAGATCGCGAGTTCGAATCCGGGTGATGCTATAACTGCCCATAGCCGGGAGCCGAGAGAGCAAGATTGGCCGTGCTCTCAGGGTGGGAGGGGCAGCATACGCTCTCCCTCCATGTCAATCAGCGCTCTCCTCCAAGCGCGCTACACTGCTCCCAAAGGTTGCATGAGCCACAGTTCGAAAAGAGGCGACGATTGGCGTCACGTGAGTCGGAGGAAGCACGTGAAGGTCTCGCCCTCCCGGAACTGGCAGTTCGTCGTGACAAGGGGGGAAACGACTAAATTAGGGAGAAAATCTAAATTTAAAAAGTACATACAAGTTCGCGTATGTGTTATGCAGATCCGTCACCTTTGTAATCTCCATTGCTTATTAAACTGATGTAACAAACTAAATTATAGCAACCAAAAAAGAGCTACAACTTCTTCCTTCTCCATTGTCACTTAATTAATGTTTATGATAGCTAGAGAGCTAGGAGATCCTAACACTGAACACGAGAGATCTGTGCACAAAGTTAAACAGTAAACCAAAACATACATTAAACAGTTAAGATACATTACCTACTGTTCATAGACATTTCATCACATAAAAAAAAAAAGTTCCTACAGAGTACAAAATCGGTCTGAACAGTGTTGTTTGATTTATCATGCTAAATACATCTGAGTGCTGTAATCAAACGCACTGTTGATGATGTTGCAGCGCGTCCCCGTTTTTTTGAGCGAGTTCCCTATGAAGAGCCCTTGGGGTTCTGTACCCGGTGCAGTGTGTAGAGAATCTTTAATCGTGGTCAATACTTTAACGTGTTAATTTGACAGCACTAAACATTACATCTTTCAGCATGTCATAACACAACAAAGGCTTTAGGTTGCCTGTATGCGAGTACACAATAGAGTGGACGTGTTTCCTGAACATATTAATGTATTTGTCTCCAGATACTCACATTCTTTCTTTTGGCCCATTTCTAAGGCTGTTTTTGCTCACTAGAATATGTGGCAGACAGTGCAGCATTCATAGAGCATTAGGAACTTCATACATGATACAAAATAAATCTAAAACAAGACTGTCTCCAAATAGCCTCTTAGTTTGGTTTTCTGAGATTATGTTGCTGTATCATCAATCAAGTCATACCAAGGAGTGGCTTAGCTTTTCTAAAAGTATTCAGTTTACTCTGGAGACGGCAGATACCACAAGCTTCCTCCAGCCATGGATACAACAGAGCGTAATGACTTGCCAACTGAAGAGAACTGCACAGTATCACACTGACACTCATGAGAAAAATGCAGAGGTAGAACTGCATTACATGCAGCTGTTTAAAAAAAAAGATCCTTATCTTTCAAGGAATTATGTAATGTCATAAAGTTTTGCTGCCTCTTTTCTCTTTCCCTCTCTCTCTCTCTCTCTCTCTCTCTCTCTGGCACCTGCCCTCTCTGCTGGTGGTAGTGCTATACTGGAATATGAAATATGGTTAGCAGTCTGGCCCTATAGACGCAGCACAAGCTTTTATTGCATGCTTATTCTACCTATTTCTATTCTCAGGCTAACAGTACATGAATATATCAGGTAATGGAATAAGAAAATAAGGAAAATAAGAATGCAGTGGAGGACAAGGTTGGAGCACATTTAGAGTTTTAGAAAGGGTTTCAGACAAATCTAAACCAATGGTGAGAATTAAAATGTGGTAAACCATAGGTCGATCAGTAAGACAGAGGTGAAATGATTCATTAGCATGGACCAATAAAACTCAGATCCATTAAAGAGTTCACTTAAAGTTCATTAAATAGTTTCATAGTGCAATCCAATTATAATTCCCACCATGATTTCTCTTCTCAAACGTCTCCTTTTCCCCTCTGGGCTCCCCACTTGTTCTTTCTCACTGAATGGAATATATGCTTTGGCCCAAGCCTACACTCAGATAACTATAAAAAAAGCTGTTTTGATGCACTAACCATGCCATGCTGGCAGACATCTCTGAGGCAAACCCATGTTGAAATGAACAGATTGCAACTGAGGCTGCATATAAATAGGGATGCCACAACTGCTGGTGCTTCAAGTAACTACAGTTTAAAATACATGAATTGTGCTTATGCATGCTGGTGGATTACAGTGGTTTGGTGGGAATGAAGCCACAGCACCCTCAAATGGCTTGGATGCTTTTTGGATAAGCAGGTGCCCCATCCAGCTTCCAATTTTCTAAACTAATTCCTTAGAAAATGGGTGCAATTAGAGGCTTTAACAATTTTATTCCCTGACATTTTGCATGCACTAGGGAGTGCCAGTCTGTTAAAAAGAGACTTTGGATGGAAGCCATGTAGGATTTGGTACTGTTGATCTCAGTTCCTGTGGCATTATTATTGTGAGTAGCAGCAGAGCGGATGTCATCCACCCCATAATCTCTTCTGCCCATGGCTGGGTTTAAACAGCTGGTCATTTTTGGCTCACTCAAAGTCTGAATCTTGTTTCAAACAAATACTGCACAGATTTGCTGTAAAATAATCAGCTAGTGATTCATGGTGTTTTATGATGTATTGGCAAACGAGGCATATATTCACACATACAAAGGAACAGACTTAAAATGGTTAAAATATGCTAGGAAGGCAAGACAAACCAAAGAGCAAACCAAAATAACAAAAAGGAAATAGATTGATCAAAGAGACTGTTTTGAATGATCCTGGTTTCTATGCAACCTGCTGCACCTGCACTGTAAAGCATGGTTTACTCTGTATGCATGTTCTGTCACAGACAAAAACTATGACTGTAAAAGAAATCTCTGTACATTAGTTGGGTTGCAATCTGAAGCGTTAGATTGAATTAGGTGACGTACTTCTTTAGTGATATAAAGAGCCAAGATGACAGAGTTCTGGCAGTGTCAGAGGTTTCTGACTAAAATCACAGTGTGACGGCTTCTACAATGATCATCTAAAAACTGGCAATAGGTATAGGATGGCATAAGATTATGTAAAACTCACTGCACAACTACATATAAAGTATTTGCAATGCTGAAATAAAACTGTAAAAACTGTGCTCATTTACCGAGACGATATCTGTATTACATCAAGCTCACTTCAAAGAATGTTTGTTTATGAAACCTAATTTTCTGCACTGGCTGATGACATAAGCATCGATTAATCATATCAGAGGATCCTCATTGTTTAATCTGACATGGAATCTACATGATCGCACATCCTGTTAAAGAATTCAGACATGTTTTTTTTTTCTGGGATTATCTTTTCCAGTGTGACAAATAGTAATCATAAACGCATAAAGCACTGTCATTTACACGGCATGAAACCAACTGTACACTGTCCTGTTTTTTATTGTATTGTTACTCTTGTTTTGGAGTTTTACTCCACCAATGTACTGCTCTATACCACTCTTTTTTCTACACTGTTCCTCTTTGTACTAAAGTTTGTCTTCTCTGAGAAAGTGAGAGAGAGAGTTGGGATTATGGGGGTCCAGAGCCCCACTCTCACTATAGCTCTATTCCCATGGTGACATAAATGTGGGAGAGGCCCTAATGAACACCACCTGTCTACGGCCCCCTCCCTTCCTCCCTCGCACTCTCACACGCAGACACAAACACACACACCTCTTATTCTCTTTTCAGTCCATAATTTCCCTTTTTTGGCTTGGTGAACCAAGGCATGGACAGCTGTTCAGAGTGTTTAGAAGTGACATTTACACTCTCACATATGGTTCAGTGATAAGGATGGATGAGATCCCTTATTCCCTCTTTTCCTTTCCAGATGATTACAGGAGTCTCCAGTGAGACAATTCAGCAAATAATCACAAGTGATGATCGGCATCGCTCAGAGGCTAGTCACACTAAATTGACACTGAGTACAGCAGCACAAGATTACACAAGATCATTTTCCCTTGTGTATAGATTCTATACTTACACTCACTTTTACACACACATGCATAAGCACACACACATACATATTTGTCTTCCTTACCTCATAAGGGCCTCGATATATTTATTAATTCGGCTAATGCTATGCATTAACCTAAAGCTAAACATGTATTTACTTATGTATTTTAATACAAGCTGCCAATCTGGTAATACGTGAGCCGGTGCTCACCAAATATACAAACCCCATTTCCAGAAAAGTTGGGATACTTTAAAAAAATTCAATAAAACCTGAAATCTGTAATTTGTTCAATCACTTGCACCTTTATAGAGACAAGGACAAAGAACGATTTCAATGTTTTCAATGACAACCTTTATTGTATTTGTTAAATAGAAACAAATTTAGAAAGTCATGCTTGCAGCACACTCAGAAACAGTTGGGACAGAGACAAAATAAGGCAGAAAAGTTTATACAAGTAAAACAGTTCTGGAAGGTTCTGCAATTGGCAGTTTAACTGGTAACAGGTGAGGTCATCAAGATTGAGTATAAAAGGAGCATCCAGCAAAGGCTTAGTCTTTGCAAGCAAGGGTGGGTCGTGATTCACCACTTTGTGCCAAACTTTGTAAGAGAATTGTCAGTCAGTTCAAATATAATATTTCTCAGTACAAGATTGCAAAGAATTTAGGTCTTCTAAACCATCTATGGTTCATAATAACATGAAATAATAATGAGTCAGGGAGTAGGGAGAAATCTTATTGAGTGAAGGCCAAGGGCGGAGACCACAGTTTTAGCTTGTTTTTGGGAAAATGGACCTCAGATTCTACATGCTAAAGATAAAAAAGACCATCCAGACTGTTATCAATGAAAAGTGCAAAGCCCTGCAATCTGTGATGGCATGGGGGTGCATCAGTGCCCATGGCATGGGTGATCTGTATATACATGAAGGTACCATTGATGCAGAGGCTTATCAATTTACTTCATTGTAGTAAAGTCATCCAAATTCTGAAGAAATACATATTGAATTATTTAGTAAACAAAATAGTATTAAACAAACCAGAATATGTTTCATATTTTAGATTGAAGGTCAGTCAGTCAGAAATTAAGGTCAGTCAGTTGAGATGGTTTGGGATGAGTTGGAGCACAGAGTGAAGGCAAAGCAGCCAACAAGTGCTCAGCACCTCTGGGAACCCCTTCAAGACTGTTGGAAAGCCTTTTCGGGTGATTACCTCATGAAGCTGACTGAGAGAATGCCAAGAGTGTGCAAAGCTGTAATCAAAGCAAAAGGTGCCTTTTGAAAGAATCTAAAACCTGAAACCTATTTTGGTTTGTTTAGCACATTTTACTACATGATTCCTTATGTGTTCCTTCATAGTCTGTTTGGAATTTGGTATTAATATACAATGAAGGAAAAAAAAGAAAAAAAGAAAAACATTGAATGAGAAGGTGTGTCCAAACTTTTGACTGGTGCTGTACATAATCCACTTGGGCTGCAACTGAAATAAATTAATCTTGCACTTTCATTTCCTGCATTATACTGATCCCTTTGTTTGTTTAGCACCATAATTCTATTACAACCCTATCCATCCTAGATTAAACAAGGACAATAACCAGCATTTCCTAAAGACTGACATCTGGCCTACTTTGGAAGACATTAGACAACATTACATTACATTAGATGACTTTACTGTAGCAGGCAGTCTGCCCGGATAATAGATGCCTTTTTTCCATTCTGAATGAGCTCATTTGAAGAGAGCCTTACCGTAGCTCAACTTACTCTCTTTTTGCCGTCAGCCTGGCCTCCAACAGCCAAGACCAACACCCTTCCTCTATGATTTCATCGCGCATCAGGCTGATTGACAGCTGTGTGTAAATCCCTGACATTTAATTTTTGTGGCTATGGAAGCATCTGACACCTCAAACAACAGTTTAACACAAGTGCATATTACTCAACACTACCAACATGAGCTTTTATGTATTCACAACCTGATCCCTGAACAACCTTAGTTTAGTCTTGTAAAAACAACCTGAACAGTGTAGTACAAGACGTGGCACAAGTGGCTTTTTTACACCAGTGTAGGACAAGTTTCCCTGTAACCATAATAAGAAAAACCACAAAACTGCTCACAGCTGCTCAAATGTGCCATGGAAGAAAGTGGAGCTGAGGACTGAATGAGTGACTAAACGAGAGTCCCGCTGACTTATGCTGAGCTTAATGCAATCCATGTAAGATTTACAAAGTAATAACGTCATGAATCAAGCAGATGCTGAAAGTGAATTGGACCATAGCAAGGTTACGCCATCAGAACATCGTCTGTTCAGACGCAAAGTGCGAGATTTGCATTCAGCACATGCAGGACTGAAGAGCATATGATTGGCTGTGGGATTGGACAGCTTCCAACTCTGATTCATGTCAGTGAAATAATACAGAAATTTTACTGCGTATCCGATTTCATGTACCTTATTGTTCCAAGGAATAAGAACGATACAGTGTAACCAAAGAGAGTCAGATGGTGTGTGGGGTAAGGTTTGTCTGCCTATCATTAATAAATCTGACATGTCTCTAGCCATTTTGGTGTTTTTATAACAGTCGTTCCATATTGCTTTGCATGAGGTAACTCTGATGTATATCTTGTTATTATCTTCTGAGGGAAACTTGATGACAGGGCAACAGTGCTTGTAAATTTAATGTAAACTCTCCTTCTTCAAACATGAATCAAATCCTGTGCTTTGTCATTATAGTTTCCTCCCTGTGGCTTGCAATTTCCAGTGCATCTATAGATGTAAAAGGTTACTGAATAGAAAGCTCCTTGACTTTGTGTTTAAGCATATAGCACAACCTCTCCCAAAAAAAACACACCTATAGGTAATGAAATCTACTAGGTTAGCAAGACAGAGTAAGAACACATGCTTTACCTTGGTCCAAACCATACTATAAATAGCTCAAACTGGTCCAAAAATGTGCCTCAGTGCTGCTGTCACAGTCACTGGGTTTCCTTGACACCGTTTTACGCAAACCCTTCTTCCCATTTTCCATATTTTCTTTTGCTAATGATCATAGATGCGTTAACCAGAGAGTCTTCAACCATTTTCTCCAAGAATAAGGTTGCATGGCAACAGTGTGTGATTTGGACTGTTTTATTGATTATAGTCATGTTAAACTAGTCCAACAAAGATGACTTTGCAGAAATTCCCCTTTGTGTCATGCTGCCTGTATAAATACTGCATTGGGAAGAACAGCATAACCCATTTCTATGTTGAATTCTCTGTAAATCACTAGATCTGCCTGGCAACAATAATACAGTCAGTCATTATCTGTACCGCTTATTCCCAGTTACGGGGTCACGGGGGAGCCAGTGCCCAGTCGGCAACTCTGAG
>JANCOA010000034.1:5986635-6008401 GCA_024363135.1 Leptodoras oyakawai
AACCCTCAACTGCTCAGTTGTATAAATGAGATAAATGTAAGTCACTCTGGATAAGGGTGTCTGCCAAATGCCATAACTGCTATAAGTGCCGTAACAGCAAATTCAAGTGTTCTCGAAAGAGGTGAGTCTTCAGTTGTTGAGAGACTTCTGTTCTGAAACTCCCAGTTGTTAATTTATACATAAACATCTAATGGAAAGACAGATATTGTAGAAAAGATTAACATTTAAAACATTTGCTGTACAGGGATTTGCAAACTTTTTTGCAGCCCTCATTCTGTCTTCATGCTGGCCAGGAAAAACAATAATACTTTGATGGGTTGGGCAGGAGGCCCTGTCCGTTGTTCTCTGGGAATCATTAATGAAAGATCTGATATCTTTAGAAAGGTCAGTCCGAGTGCTATACGAAATTTGGCACAAACCTTTAACAGTACTGGGTTTTGAGTTTTAACTAAAATTGCTTTTCCTGAAGGAAATCCTTAGTGCTTGAAAAGCGCTGAAAGCATTAGCTGTAGACCGCAGGTGGTCGTGTGACTGCAGGCGGTCCCATTCATTCTGTCACGTCTGGGAAATTCTTGTTTTTTTTTAAACTTGAATTTATTTAAAAAAACGATGAATCGGATCGACTCCAAAAATACAGCACACAGCGCTGTCATGTGTGCAAACGGTGTGTGATTGAGATGGCACTGTAATAATAATGCAGATAACAATATAATGCTTTTCCAGCACTATAAATATGCAATGTAATGCACACTTATAAAACAAAATAGGATACTTATAGGAAATATGTATTCAATGCTCCGTCTAATCCTGCACACCTCCTTCCTCTTTATTGTCATTATTATTTATTTATCTGTCTATTTGGGGTTTCTTTAGTTTTTATTTTTATAATTATTATTTTGTGTACGCAGACGCATAAAAATTACAGATTTGTATAGATTGTTGCTCTTAATAAAAAGAATTGTTAAAAAACAACTGCAAAAAAAAGAAATCATAGCAGAGCCATATTATCTTAGTCAAATGTATGTTTATCTTTAGATTTTTATTTGCTTTAAGTTTTTTGGGGGCGTATTTATGGCAGCCATGGAGCGTTTTTTTTTATTTTTATTTTTTATTATTATTATTCCTGAATATTTCTGAACACAACAACTTGTTTTGAGGTTTGGAATAAACCCAGTCAAATCCAGGGACCGGACAAACAAGTTAATAACTATAGACAACTGAGTAATAAATCATTTAGGTAATAATTTGGATAAAAATAGGATGTGATTTCTATCTATATAAAAGAAAAAAAATCACAGACCACATAGCTGTGCTGCACAGACCCCTGGAGGTCTCGAACCCCACTTTGAGACCCACTGTATTAAGAGAATATGCTATACATAACGTATTGATATTTGACAAATAAATAGCGATGTAGCAGGCACAGACGTGGTCCTCACCCTCATTTGATTACATCATTTTGTTACGCCCTCTTCAGAATCCTCAACTGTTAACAGTTGTTGACATGTTTTGAAATTTCTTTTACAATTTCGCAAAATATTCCGATGGAAGCAGCTAATCATTGGAGAAGTTAGTTCCAATATATGTCATACTGATGTCAGAGTTGCAATAGAGTACACATGGATGACAGAATGACAGCCAGCTCAACTGAAATAGACACCTGGTTTCTGCGAATAGCTATCTTTCTTACGTTGGTTGTTTTGCCGTGTGTAGGTGCGTGAGATAGCTTGCCAGCTGGTATCTGCCCTGTATTACTTGCACTCCCATCGTATATTGCACCGCGACATGAAACCACAGAACATCCTTCTGGGCAAAGGGGGTGTGGTGAAGCTCTGTGACTTTGGGTATGTACTGCACAAGCTGCTTTGGAAACTAGCAACCGTACTATAAATGTCAAGATACTGTTGTGACAGTTTTTTTTTTTTTTTACGTTTTTTTTTTAATGTTGTGAAATTATTGAATTGCATTATCACATTGCATTGGGGTAAATGTCAAAAAAAAAATCCCCATCTTTTCTTTCTAAGGCTTTTCGCCAATGAAAAATAATTCAACCTCATTTGACTAGATTTCTCGCTGATCTTGAGGAACCCAAATATTCTTTCCTCTTCATCTCCTTGCAGATTTGCTCGGGCCATGAGCGTGTCCACGCTCGTGCTGACGTCCATCAAGGGCACTCCTCTGTACATGTCTCCGGAGTTGGTGGAAGAGAAACCCTATGACCACACAGCTGACCTCTGGTCTTTGGGCTGCATTCTCTACGAGCTCCACACGGGGGTGCCGCCGTTCTACACCAACTCCATCTTTCATCTCGTGCAGTTGATCGTCAAGGACCCGGTTAAATGGCCAGAGAATATGAGCCAGGGATGCACGGTAGCGAATTTCAATAACAACAACCCAAACATTTTCTCGTGGTCTGTTCTATACTTATTACAAAAAAAAACATTCATTTAGACAACATTGTATGGGGCTGCACTGTAATGGCTACAATGATAATGATAGTGGTGGTCAGTGGTGCAACTTACTTATACTAAATATTAGAACAAAATAGGTTTATTGAACGTTATTATCTTATCATTAAAAAAAAACAATATTAAAAATGGTTTCTGTGATGGACTGATGTATTCCCACCTCATACCCAGAATAAGTCAGATAAAGCCGAATGAATGAATAATCTTGCTGGGGTATTTAATGCATATTAAGGTTATATTATTAATATAATATAATATTTGTTATATTAAACCCTAGAGTAGAATTACACTAAAACCATTAAGATGCAAGTGAATGTAGTTAAAACACAATTTAATGGAGCAGTGTCAACAAAACACAATTTCTAATGTCAATTATGTTCACTTCATTTAATCCAAAATCATGGCCGCAGCATATTTTCCATTTCGTGCAATTAAAATTGATGTTGCGTTATTAATTTGTGAGCTTGTCCTCAATCTCCTAATGTTTGACAGAGTTTCCTGAAGGGTCTGTTAACTAAAGACCCTCAGAAGAGGCTGACCTGGCCTGACCTGCTTCACCATCCTTATGTTGCAGACGGAGTCACAGGTGAGAGCATTTTACAGTGCTTTTACCGATTGTAAAAGTTTTTTGAAACTACTCCAAAAAAATAAACACGAGTTTGTTAAAACGCACTACAGGCAAGTATGTGAAGTGCTGTAATAGATGTGTAATATACGGTCACAGTCGCATTGTTGCGTTTGGACAGTTTTACCAGATGAGGGTTCGTGCCGCCCCCTGACTGTAACACCAGGTCCAGATGTCCAAGCCATGAAGCAGCAGCAGGTGGCAGAAAAATCTGCACCTCGCAGTGGAAAGGGCAAATTGCTGCACAAAGCCAGAGACATGCGAGACAAAAACCAGAAAAGCAGACAGGTGAGTATATACACAGCACGGGTTCACTACAGACAATACTCTATAAGAACAAGTTCATGAGTGTAATGCTGTTATGGAAAGGAAAAAAAAATATATTACTTATTTCAGAGTCTCATATTTATGCTTTGAAATATAGATTTTTGAATATGCAGTTGTCCACGGGTCCTTGAAGTCTAAATTTGTCTGATATTTTTAATTAAAGGCTCTAAGCCTGCTACTGTAAACTATTTTATTCACTTCTTACTTTGGTGTCATGTTATTTATTTATTTATTTATTTTAAATACAATTAAATAATGTTATAAACAAACTCTACTTTTCTCACGGATAATACCGAGTCGGTCGCATGATGCAAGTGCTTGCACTGAACTGACGCTAACCTTAGCTACACAGTCATCAATTTGAGGGAATGACAAATTCTGCTACGATACTCTTACTGGTCTCAGACTGTTCCAAAACTCACTGAACACTCCGGCATTAGATTTGTTTTAACCGTCTTTCGTGAAGTGACTTCTAAAGGAAAGAATTTTTTTATTTTTTTGTTGTTGTATGAGCTGTGTGCTATTTCTTTTCAAGATTTGGTCTTCCAGTCATTATGGTACAGAATTAGGTTTCAAATATCATTTGACAGGGCATTAAAAACTCTTCAAAACTTTAGGATAATCTGCAAAACAGAAAACAAATGATGACAGAGTATCCGGTTTCAAGCTCCTCTACAGTTGATTCTACTAGTACAAAGTGCTGGATCTGAAGACCTTTAACAGAACTGGTCTATTTAGATTGTCCAGGACCAGTCAAAGAATGGGAAACAGCTTGTTAACAGCCAGCCTCGCACCAAAACTGCCCCGGCTGGAGAAGCCCCCACCAGCAACCATTCATTGGGCAGCACCTTTACAGTGTGTCGAAATTCAGCTCATCCACCAACCAATCAGCATCAAGCCAATGACATTGGTGTTGCCAGGTAGTATTTGTGCTCCGAATTTGAATGTAACATGAAAAAAAAAAAAAGATGTCTTCAAAAAAGATTGCAACTTGCACCAGAAATACCACAAAGGCATTTTTGATCATAAAAGAAGAATCAAAACATTAAAGAATTATTGAACGGCTAAAACTATGCAACAGATGCTTTATAGACAGAATTGTGTTTGTGTTCGTCCTCAGGGTGAGTTCGGCTCCAAGAAAGGGCCCCATCAGCAGGGACTATGAGAGAGAGTTTCCTTCAGTGGAGGTGGGACCGAGGCTGATGGTCAGATGCTCCAGACCTGGACGCACCTGCTTGGCTTCCGTTAGGATGGACAGTGATGTTAGTATTCCTGGACGTTGTTATTTTTTCAAATACTTTAGCGAAGGAAAAAGAAATAAGGGTTGAAATTACACCTGACATACCTTTACGTACCATATTTAATCATTTAGTAAGTGTACACTCGCTGGCCACTTTAATAGGAACAACTGCTCATATATGCAACAATCATCTTTATGTGGATAAAGGTCAGAGGGCTTCAGGTAAAGTTCATATCAAAGATTAGAATTGGAAAACGTATGATATGAGTAGCAGGTTTTCTGGTTTAAGTATTTCAGCAGAAACTGCTAATCATCAGGGATTTTCACATATAACCGTCTGTAGACTTTACATAGAATATGAGGGAAAAAAAACAAAAAAACATCCAGCCTGTGTCAGTTCTGCAGGCAGAAACACCTTGTTGATGAAAGAGGTCTGACCAGTCCTGTTTGAGCTGACAGAAACAACTCAAATAACCAGTCTTTACAACTGTGGTGAGCAGAAAAGCATCACAGAATGCACAATGTAATAAAAAAAAAAGCCTTGAGGCAGATGAACTAAACAGCAGCAGCAGCAGCAGTGTTTCCAATCCTGTCAGCCAAGAACAGGAATCTTAGGCTACCAAAACTGGACAGTTAAATATTGGGAAAAAACATCAGTTTGTGTTTTTTTTTTTTTTTTCAATATTAAACTGCCCAGGGGTTTTCTGCAGCATGCTGAGAAAACTGTACAGACTGTTTGTTGTGTATGAAATACTCAAACCAGTCTGTCTGAAACAAACAGCAATGCCACATAGTTACTAAAATCACATCTTTTTACTCATTCTCGTGTTTGTTGTGAAGCTCTTTACGTAACATGATTGACATGATTGTATGCGTTGCACTGCTGCCACCTGGTTACCTGAATAACCATGTGTACAGGTGTTTCTATTAAAATGGCAGGCGAGTGTATATCAGCTGATATAGTTTCAAGTAGGTTTGATGGATCTGCAGTAAACTTGGGACCAATATAATACTTCATCCACTGAATATGTCCCTGTGCACCTCACCCAGGAGCAAGATGTTAACAGTGATGAAGAGTGGCAGCGGCTGGCTGACGCGACAGATCACATGCTTGTCCCTATGGATCCGCACATCCATCAGAAACTGAAGAACAAGCTCCTCAAATGCAACGAGCAGGCAAACTGAAATTACTCTTTGTATTTCAATTAAATGAGAGTCTTGTTAGTTATACTTAATTATCATCAAGGCCTTTGCTGTAAATACAGTGCTATAGTTGTAGTCGCCTCAAGCCAAATGGCATGTGTAGTAATTGGGAAAAGAAAAACCCACACAGTCTTAAATGTATTACAGGCTAAATTGAACACTTCTTTCTTTGAACAGCTCCTTAATGGGAAATTGGAAGAGCCTTCTACTATTCTTCAGCTCCTAAAGATTCTCACTAGCATCATCCTGACCTCTGACCCTGCTGCTGGCAGGAGAATTGGCGACGAGATCGATGTGCTTGACATTTTATTTACTCTCATGGAGGGAATGCTTAGCAGTCCTGAAGTGATGAAGGTAACCGAACACACAAACACAGCCCTTTAGTCAGATACGAATACGTATATAGGGACATGTATATATACATGCATACACAGACACACAGCTTTATGTTTTAGTGAAGCATTTCCTTTGACTTAAGATTTACTATAGTTAAATAATGGTATGCCTGCACTTAATCGTAACTTTATCCTTATTAACTAAAATTTTGGTTCTCTTCGCTTTTTAAGAAGTGCAATTTTCTTTGTATTAAAAATGTTCATTATAGAAAACATTCCTCTCTTACTTTTGTGTTGTCTCATAAAGGTGTTTACCAAAAATACACAACAGAGCAATAAAGTTATGAATTGCAGTATAATTATTACTATTTTTCCATCAAGGTTTGCATCACAAAACATACATGAAACATTTACCACAATAAAAGGAAAAAAATTAATTTTTGTAGGACCATTTAAACCAGTACGACCACTTCAGGCAAGAAGGTTGTTTTTTTTTGTTTTTTTAAGTTCTTATAAAAGGATTTATAAATAGTAAACCTATAAAAATATGGGTCTATTTATTCCTGACCATGAGATTTTCAAAAAATATATATATATATATTATTCCTCCAGGATTTGGGTTTTATTTCTTTTTATTTTTCCTGAAATGAATGATGTGAAAAATTAAAAAAAAAAATTCATGAAGATTTCTACTTTCTGCAAAAAAAAAAGGTGCTGATACAATTAAGTCGTTAGTTATCACTGAAAAATATTATGATAGATATATTAATAGTATTAATTTTGCGTAACGAGACTGATTGCTCATAATTTGGTGTGACTGCAGAAGCCGTGGAGCGAGAGCGTGCTGGGAGAGCTGACAGCTGTGCTTTTGCCGATTTGGGAGAACCAGCCTGACTGGCAAATGAAGGAGAAAAGGTCTGATTTTATTCCCCCCCCCAGTAATTACTTTCTATGTTTTAAGTGATGATTATATACAATAAATATATTTTTAAGATTTCAAAAAAAATCATGCATTGATAAATTGCAAAAAAAAAAAAGACAGATAAAAATTTTTACAGAGTGATTTTTTCAATGTGTACAGATGGCTATGAGTAATTAGATTAACTTGTTCATTTGTTGTCTTATAAATAATTGCTTCTCTCGCTAGAGCTGAGGATTTGTGTCAGCTGTTGATATCATTATTTCTCCACGCAGACCCAAACGCTCTGGCTGTGAGTCCCTGTCTTGCGCAACATTTTCACTATTTTTCATTACCGATACTGACATGTGATTAATAATTAACGAACAGAATTATGGATCGGTGCCTTTCTGGGTTTTTATTTCATCCAGCCACAGGCAGCTGCAGTTCTTAGTCTGTTTGTTCACTACGGCGTGTGTGTTAACATCCGCGTGGACAGACTTACGGCTCTTCTGGAGGATCTGCTTTCGGGACCGGAGAGGGTACAGACATGAATTTCTACCGTAATAGTTAAAGGTCATGCTTATTTACGCTGCAGTATTTGTATAAGTCCTGGGAGTCATGATGTGTTTGTTTTCTCTCTCTTAGCCTCATTACCCTTTACCTCCTGGCTGGGGCATGTGCGATGGTGTCCTGGCATTAATTCTTTATTTTCTGTCTGAGGTAATTTCACCCTGGGTATTTTGTGAGATTTCGTCATGTAATTATTATAATAGTCAAAGTTTTAGAAATTCTCCATTATAATAAACAGATTTTTGCCCTCGATTGCAGCGTGAAGGCAGTGCTCTATATGATTCTCTGAGCTCTGAGACGTGGTGGACTAAAGTTGGCACTATTCTAGGAAGCACAGCAGCCCCTGAATTCCTCTCAGTTGATGGTAACTTGTAAAAATGTATTTATTTCAGAATAGTACTATATACCATGACCTGCATTTTAATTGTTATTTTTGCTCCTCTGTAGGTCTCGCTGTCCTTTTAACGATTGTACAGTTTGCTTTGTCCAATGAGCCTGATGACTCTGTGTTCCTGTTTTTTGAAGATGACAAAAAACTTATTCACACCCTCACTAGTCTCTTGACGGCCGATAGGTCAGTTGACCGGCAGACTTTTTGTTTCTCTTGGTAGGATGAACTTAATTTTAGACATGGTGTTAATTGTGACCCGCCTCTGTGCTCTCATTCGTAGCAGCTCAGCACCACTTAAAAGAGGTCTCCTGTGGTGTGGGTCTGATATCAATAGTCTAGCTGTGATGAGCTGCCAGTTACTGTGCTTTCCGTTTGCTGTGGAACTGCCCCGGGAGAAAACGGTGGCGATTCTCAACTCTTATGAAAGCCTGAATATAGTGGAAGGCTTAGTTCAGGCAAGTAAACACACCAGTCTATAGCAAGGATTTGTATAGGTTGGATATAATTCCTTTAAATGTTCCTTTCAATCTTTATGTGCTTTTGCAGGTGATTCAACTCCAACCCCCTGCTCTTTTAGAGCTTCCGCTTTCCCTCTTGCGCCATCTTTGCCTGTCTTCCCCTAAGTCCGCTGTTCCGAGATTCATCACAGCAGCTCAGGATTGTAGGTTTCTTCCCCAGAGTGCACCATCTGACCAAATAACCCTAAATAACCTTAACCAGTCTGGGAGTGCAGCACAACAGCAAAGACTTAATGGTGCCCCAAATAAAAACCAGTTAGGAATGGGCAGGGTTGTTGGGGAACACCCTAAGAGAACCACAGACATAATAAGAGGGAGTATAAATAAAGGTAGGGACACGAGGGAACCTACTCAATCTCAACTACCCAAAGGCAAGCCTGGGAAGATAAGGGAAAGAGGCTCTCATTCAAAGATTAAGCAAGATCTAAAATTCTTCAGCATGGAACACATTCAAGATAGTATAGAGCCACACAGTGATGATGTGGAGGAGCTTCTAGACAGCCTGGAGATTCACAGAGGCTTCTCAGACCATCTCGGATATCTCCCAGCACAGCACAAGAGTAACACGAGCTGGTTTATGGACAGTTTAGAGCTGCCTAAGAACACCGTAGGTCATAATACTCTAATGAAGGGTTGTCGTAAGGCTCCAGAGGTCAAAGGTCAGCCTCCTCTGTCCGAATTTAGGACAGCAAGTTCTCTCTTGTCCATTATGCTCCAGACCGAGTCCCTGTTTGGGTGTGCGGTGCAGCTTCTGATGCTGCTCTGTCAGACCCGCACACCTGGCTCTGCCATGCCTGTGGACCCAGTCGTGCTCCGAGCTGCCCTACACCACCATGATGACGGGGTCCGAGCAGCCGGCTGCAACCTCTTGGCTTGCCTAGAGCCAGATTTGGGACAGGCCTCTCCCAGGTCAAATGCAGGACCCAACTGGACCATCGAACCAGCAGTGTTCAAGGATTTGCTAAGCCGCTTGTCTGATTCTGCACCTTCTGTACGCAGGAGTGCCTGCAAGGCTGCGATAAAGTGGCTCGGTATGATGAGAAAGACTGAAGTCACATCAAAGAGAGACCAGGATGGGATTGAGTACAGGAGGAGAACTGTCTGTGCCACAGCAGTAACAGGCAGAGGAAGAACGAGGCTAAGGGTTGAGGGTAGCAAACAACGGATAAAGGGCGACTCTGGCTCTCCTTTATGTTCTATAGGTACTTATATGGAGGGAGAGGAGTGGCTCAAAGTCGCCATGGGAGCAGCATCTCCAGCGGTTTCTCTCCTCTCTGATTCTGATGCTGTCATTCGACGACAAGGCTGCATCATCCTAGGGAGCATGGCTGCCATTACAGGAGGTGAAAGAGCACTGATGAGCGTGGATGTTCCCCATCAACTCCTGCGCCTTGCCCGCGCCGACTCCCATCATGCAGTGCGGCGGCAAGCCTTGTCGGCCCTGTGTGCATTTAGTCAACAGGACGCACTGCAGCAGGTGAGAGGTGTGGGGTTTTTTTTCCATGCTTGTATTGCGTAATTATTACAAAAAATATATATAATGGTAATTTAATACATTTTTATGTTTTAGCCTTATTATGGGGCAGATATCCAGTACAACAATTTAATGTGCTGTAGCAATAAAATGCACCACTCTATTGCACTATGATCAGTGCAGCCCCATAACAATTACACTTACCCCCAGAACGCTTTAACGAAACGAACAGTGTGCAGACACGTTGGAGAAATATTGCATCATTTTGACAATTGCGCTGAGGGACTTGGAGAACAACAAGTGAAAACTCCTTACCAGCATGTCTTACTCTCGTATTCTAACTGCTTTCTCCACAAGGCTCTGAAGTCCATTGATGCCCAGCTTTAACGCCAGCACACATCCCAGAGTTCTTCACTTCAGAGCAATTACAGATGGATGGGTCAAGCAGAGCCGAACCATATTGTAGACTCATCGCCGGGGTAAAATATAGTGCAATTAATGTAATACTCGTTTAATTATTAAGGAGTCATTGAGCCTTTGCCTGGCACTGTGAGTGCCGGGGCATCATTCTTAATTACTTTAATGTCAGTTATTGTATGTTGTTATATTGTTTGTTGTTTTTTTTAGGAGGAGGAGGGTGGGTTTGGTCTTGACATAGATTAAGCCTGTAATGTAATGAGATTTAGATTGATTGAGACTAGCCTTTAGATGTGTGTGCAGAGCCTACATGTAAAATACACATGCTCAGTATCAGTATTGTAGAATGATACTCATGATTAATAAACACTAAGGACGTCCTGCAATGATATTGCTTAAAAAAAAGGGACATTATTTGGAGCCCTGCCTGTCCAAATATTTAACAGAATACACTCTAATCTTCATTTGTATGTATTTTTTATGATATAGAAATCAGTTTATAGATGTTTTGTAAATTGCAAGTGTCCTGGAAGATTTTGTACTGTTATGAACACAAAATAAATTATTTCAAAAGTTTTATTCCTTTTCTTGGATTTTCTTGGATATTCAAAGCAGCAGAAGAAAATATATCCTTATATATACACCCAGCCTTATATTTTGGATTAGTTCATTATAATCTCTTTATTTATTTATTTATTTTTTAATATATACACCCTCGATTACGGTTAAAAAAAAAGTTCTTAAGGTTTTTTTTATTAATATTATTCCTTATAGCTCGGCACTTCCTCTACTGGAACAGGCAACTATATTCCCATATCATTCCGAGCGTGTAGAAATGATAATGTTGGAATATTTTTTGTTCAGTTGAAAATTCAATCGGTTTTCAATTTTTTTCAAATATGGAGATATAAGCCTGGCGGTAATGGCGGTATAAGCCTCTGCTCTTTTTAGCCGTATTTACTGAAGAAAAAAATACAAATGCGCCTTTCTGGGGTTTCCTTTAATAACTAAGGGGATCAGTTTACTCTGGGGAAATGCTTCACTTGATTAAGTTGTAATAATTCATCTTACAAAAAAAAATGATAAAGAAATTATACTTGATTCAAAAATTCAAATGTCGGGTGTAGGTTGGGTGTAGCCTAAGTTTAGTCATTTGTCTCATTTTTAGGCAGATCTTTAGGCTTGATTATTGTATGATTTTGCCGATACAGCGAGTTTAAAGACTAAAAAAATGGGAGGTTTATCTTATCAAATATGAATGTTTTGTTTAATAAAACGGAAGACTCCAGCCTGCGCTCGGGAAGCTGCTGATACTCATGAGCGCACTGGCCGCATTGGAGCAGCTCTCAGTCAGTCAGCTTTATTTACTCTCTGTTTTTATTTTTGTTTTCCTCCTACAAGTCATTTATTCAGGTTGATATTAAAAGCAAAATACAGGCTATTTCTACTCTGCCTATTTTAAGAGCGGAGGGAGGAACATTTTTGCCGGTGTGCTATTTCAGTTCCGTGTGTGTGTGTGTGTATAGAGAGCAAACTGATGAAGCAGTTAGAAGATGAAGACTGCTGGTGTGACTGCAGTAAAGAGGCTCTAACCAACTACTCAAACCGTCGGTTAAAAACAACCCAAACAGAAGCACGTCCACAGTCTGATAGGATAAAGAGGCAGAACCCGGCGCTGTGTGCTGGCGTTCAGCCTAATTAGGATTTAGATTGATCATAAAGCTTGAACCTAACGGTCTGACACGGGTTTATAAATATTTTCGTTTGGATGTGCCTGTGGGTTTAAAAGCTGCCTTACAAATCAGACGCAAAAATATTTAAATCGACGTGAAAGACGGTCGGAAGTGTTTAGTTGGTTGAATTTTAATAAATCCCTGGCAAATTTGGTAAAAGCAGAAAGTAACTGTTAAGTGATTTTTTTTTTTACCTATTTTTATTAGTATTATTATGATTTTAACGTCTGCGGCGGTTTCCCTCGAAGACGGCTGTCTAATTTCTATGAAATTTCTTTAAAAAAAAAAAAAAAAAAAAAAAGAAAAGAACGAAAATTGGCAATTTGCGATCTAAAAGCTGTCTGGATTTTTGGGTAAAATTCCGCTTTAATTGCTGTTTCATCCCACAATTTTTTTTTTAAATATAAAAATATTAACTTATTTTTTTCTACTGTATTTTACTCTAATCTTTAGATGACCGGTATGACACTTTAGACACAATTAGCGCTCATTCCTTCACCCACAACACCCCCCATTCCCCCAAACACACACACACACACACACACAAAAGCATCAACAACCAAAGCACCGATCAGTTCCCAATCAGTCCGTGAAGTGATCAGCTTGATGCATTTACTGCTTACACAAATCACTTTATTGGAATCAAAGGAATGACAAGTAAACACAAAGCAATCAACCGGAAATAAAACGACGCATCGAAATGTCTGGTCTTGGTCTTTCAGCTGGTGTGAAGGTGTGGAAAAAAACAACGTGGCTCAGCCGCGTAGCTCGTGAGTTCAAACATTGATCAGCTTGACGAGATGACACACCACAGTCTGCTCATTTCTCAGGAAACATGATTGTATACCGCCAAAGCAGATTGAAATTCGATAAGGCGCTTATTAGCTCTCTCAGTATCTGTGCTAGGCTACGTATTCAGAAGGCTTCAGAAAAAGAAAGGTATTGCTAGGTATTAAGGTAGCTACACATGAAGCTTCAATTCGAAGGTTATAGGTTTTATGTGTAAACTTTAAAACAAGAAAGAAAAAAAAACTAATTGTGTCTGGATTTTTTTTTCCTCTTGTGGTTCCACATGTGAGCACAAAAAAAAATAAAATAAAATAAAAAATAAAAAAAATAAAACATCACCAGATTTGGCTGGAAATACCAATTTGATCATATATATATATATATCCTGTAAAAAATAAAAACCCTAACTTCATATTCATTGTTCTTCAATTAACATTAATGAGAATGTCGAATAAATATTGCTAGGACAAATTTGCTAAAGCTAAATAAAAGTTTTAAAGCCGCATTCTAGTGGAAATATAAAAAAGCTTTTGAGCTATAAAGATTTTGTGTGTGTATGCATGTGTGTGTGTAAATGTGGTGTGTGTGTGTGTGTGTGCTACCCACTAGGACACCATTTGAAATCAGATCAAACAAGCCTTATAAAATCACAAACCCTGATTGTTTTCGCAATTACAGCAGAGACATTGGGCCAAACAGTAGTTTGTGAACTCCAAAAAAAAATAAAAAATTTGAAATTGAAATAAATAAAAGCCACTCGTTCTATGAAATGACTAAGCAAAGAGGATATAGAACAGGTCTTTAGCAAGAGAGATATGCTGTCACATTTAACATCTCGTTCAAACCAAAAGAAAGAACAGAGGCATTGAAAAGCCATGAAATCTTTAAGCATGCAAGACTAAAACATTATGAACGCAACACACAGAACATTAGGCAGTGCCGTATCTTCAGCATCAAGTTACAAACTGACATACTTCCGTGACTTTGGACATAGATAGCATACCTGAGCTGCAGGACTAACCTAATATTAGGGGTGTAATGGAAAAACCAACAAAAAGATAATAATAATCATAATAATAATAATCAGGCTTGTTATTCCTGAGGGAATATTTGTTTTCAAAAGATAATTCCCCTGAAAGTCAATTGGTTTGGAAAAAAAAACAAAAAAAAAAACATTGCTTACTGGTATTAGTGCTTATTCATTTTTTTTTTTTTTTAAATGGAAGAAATTATGCTATTGCCAAGCGCTACAACCCTTGAAACGGTTCATAAATAATTTCAACAACGACAAAACAATTAAATTCTCTGCATTCTTATAAATTAAAATCGGTGCAGGTCACGATATTAAGTTATAGCATTGTGTAAACTAAAAATAATGTGCTTTATTCGCTTGTGTGTTCAGTGTTCCCGAAAAGGACATGAAAATAGGACCCGTTTTATCTAGCCTTGGAAAAAAGGAGGCCCACACAAAAGCCAACTGTCATTTCACCCATGACAGAATCACAGTGCATATTTATTTGACTTTGAGCTGGAATTGAAAAAAAGTGGAAGTTTGTGCTGCAGCTGTTGATGGACTTGTCAGTTTGTAACGAAAAGTAAATTATTGGTTAAACATAACGTGCAAGAGTACACCCTCCCGACCATATCCAAAAACAAGAGGAAGAAAAAGGACATTCGATCAGAAAATCATTCCAACTTAAATTCCAATCCATATTTAGAGCACTATCAATTCTACTTGCAGGACAATCATCAATTGTCAGGCTACCAAGTTCGGCTCAGGCGCTGGCCTCTTGTTTTAGGCGTTGACTGCGGGCCTTGTACACCTCGATTAGAAGGTCTTTCACGTACTGGATCTCTCGCTCCACCGATTCAGCCTTGTCCCGAAGTTCTCGGTTTCTTCCCTCCAGGCCATGAAGCTGCTCCTCCAATGAGTCCAGCTCTGCTCTCTTCCTCTGCCGATACCTGTTGAAAGTCAGTCAAATGTTAAAAATATTGGTATCAGATGAATCGTGCCGCTTGTCTATTTGTAGTCTCACAGAGGGTGTGGCTGGTGTCGTCTCTTGCATCAAGTTTCATTTTAAAATCAATTACATTTTGTTATTTAGGTATAAAACGCCTGTTCTGCGCCTAAACGCCCAGATGTCCTCAAACGTTTCGGCCTGTCGAGTCAACGATATCCATGAATTTGTTTTTGTTTTGTTTATCCAACTTTACTATAGGCTGTAGATTTTACTATAATGGTCCAAATCTTATCAAGTAGAATTTTTAAAAACCGATATAATAAAACATGACCTCCCAAATATACCTGCTCATTAATCTAGCATGCAGTCCTAAGGTAATGCCTGCTAGTGGGAAAAGCCTATACCTGTGAGCTGCGGTCTTGTTCTGATCTCTCTTCTTTTGTTTACGTTCGCCTTGATGGTTTTCCATTGGGGAGACATCCAGGTCTGATTTCACAATAAAGGGCTCTTCCTTCAGTGCACAGACACCTCTGGGGCAATGAGCACCCATTTCGTGTCCGTGTCTGTCTCCGCTCAAGCAGTCAGGGCCTTGACCTTCCAGAAAGCTGCAGTGATAGTCACCATGTTGACGATGCATCTCGACACCTTCTGCTTTTACTGGCTCATTGATGGACCCTAGGAAGTTGTGGTAGGCCTCATCATGGGGTCTTCCTTGAAGATAGCACCCTTCGTTGGACTCGGTCTTCCAGGGAATGTTAGTCTTGACCACATCGCCAATAGATGTTTTGCCTTCGCTCATCATCTCCATCTCTCCACTTTCATCCATTCCATTCATGTTGACTTCTCTTACACCATACATCATCATCTCTTCTTTTTTGTGCGGGACTTGAACGGGCCCACCAAAACCATAGCTGCCGCTAACGACTTTGCCTATACCGATGGCTTCGTCCGAATAGCGGCAGTTCTTTTCATCTTTGGGTAAAATGGCACATCTTCGGATCTCCACCGCACTGCCCAAGCAGTACCCTTTGCCCACCACCCGTTCATCCTCCACACAGCTGTAGCTACCATTTAGCGCAACAGCTGAGTTACCTGAGGTATTTCCTTTGGAACTCCAGATGCCATTTTCATAGCCTTCACTCACCTTCACCCCATCAGAAACTCTCTTGCGGCTGCAGACGTTGGCATTGGGGCGGCTGCAACTGTAAGGGGCGTGTCTAGGCATCTTTGATCGGCCAATGGGACCCCCACAAAAGCTCAGCAGGTCTAGTTCCCCAGTTGCTAGGGTAACAAGTAGGGGGCTAGATTCTGATTGGCTAGAAGCAGAATATGATGCATAGGGCAACTGGTAGTATGATGAGGGGCCCACTGGTGGTGGCCCCTTGTCGCATTTGCCCAATTTGGAGATTTTCTCTGGGAGTGGGTCAGACAGGAAGTAATCCTCCAGCTGAGCAAGCTCTTCCTGCAGCAGAGATGTCATGACCTCCAAGTCAGAGGGCACCTGGATGTCATGCTGGAGGGGCGAAGGGGGAAGGGATGCATTGGGGGAGGGAGAGGAGTGAGGGGTTGGGAGGTACGAGGAGAAATCCACTTCTTCCGTCATCCAGTCACTGAGACCATCACCTATTGGGAAAGTGAAAATAATCAAAGCCTGTAAATCCAACGCATAATTAAAAAAAAAAATTAAAAAAAAAAAAAAAATTAAAAAACATAATTACAAAAATAATTTACAAGAAAATAAAACAGTACCATGTGCGCTATATATTGTTTCTTATTTCAGGATTTTGTTAAAAAATAAAACTGCATGATCAATATAGTTCATAAATACAGAGCATTCAAATCGATAGCATTATTTTATCTCAAAACAGTTCAAACGTACACCACAAACATTTAAAAACAGACACACACTGGTAGTTTTACTCACTGTTCAAGGAGGAGAAAATGTGCTGCAGTGCGGTGCCCACCTGAAACTGGGAAAATAAAAAACTGTACTCACTGCAACTCACCAATTAAGTGCTGGCTCTCCTCTGGCCCCTCCCCTCTGCGCCTCTCCAATTGGCTGTGGTTAGCCTGTGGGTGAGAGAGAGCGAGGGGGTCTGCCGGGCATCCAAGTAGAGCCTTCCATATGGGCGCTGACATTGCCATCATTCTGCGTGATGATGCTACGATTCAACTGTCCGAGCTTGGGGTGCACGATAGTGTCGTTAGTGAGTTGAGCCACAGAAAACAGGGCTGGGGATGCATTATGAAACCTAAAAAAAAATATATAACGAGGGAAGACGGATCAGAGAAGGCTGTTGAAAAACTTCGCATAATTTCAGATGACTAGGATCTAGGATATCATCACAAAAATTCCTTATGTAACCAACTCGGAGGAAGCGATGACGAGAAATCCCGTTTGAAAGGGCTTTCCTGCTTCGACCATCACGGTGCTGTCGATGTGCAAAAAAAAAAGCCTTTGATGACACCAGGAAAACTATTTTTTGCATCTTGGAGAAATGCATCAATCACAATTACACTAGACGTTGATGAGGTAAATGACCCATTTCATTTCAGCATCACTGAGGAAACATCTGTGACTGTCAGGGGACCAATTTAGGGTATCGCTAGACCTGTTCCATCCATCTCAGTCTCCTGTGCCCACTTAATAGTCTCAGCTGAGATCCCAGTGAACCAAGTAGATGCTCAATCTGTGCCAAATAAACCTCCTGCTCTGCTTGACACCGACACACACAGAGCCACGTTAAATTACCATTATCCGATAAGTCACCAATTAAACATTCGTTTAATCTGATCTCACGATCACAGACAGACCCGAGACCCTAATACAAACAAAGTACATCATCTTAACCTACTAACACGGCATGAAAACACTCTCCGGCACATTCTATAATGCATTCATGGTCCCACTCTGAAAACTTGCACAAGAGCAGTCATGCAAAGAGCACAGCATCGCGAAGAGCGACCGTGATTAGGAATCGGAGCTGAGAGGAAACCTTGCACACAAACAAAACACGCACAAGTCACTGAATTCTAGGACCGTGAACTCGACGTGCACGTGGGACGCAGCCAATGACGTAATGCGAGGGGTCAGTTGTTCAGACCCAAACTCCCTGTCTTTTTTTTTTTTTTCTTTTCATGGGAGTCTGTCATGCCTCAAGCTCAAGCAGCAAAACACACAGATATCAGGCACACATATGAAAGAATGAAAGAAGGTGCCTTGAAAGGGAGGGGGATAAAGTTTATATTTTAGGAACAACTGCATGCAGGATCAACACTTCAGAAAGGTGTGAATGCAGACTAGTCTTGTCATCTCTAGATTTTTAACCAAGCTGGTAGTAAGTGGTGTTGTTTAAGCTGTTTAACAGCTTATACACACACACACACACACACACATATATATATATATATACATACATACATTATCAGCCTATCTTCCCATGTAGAACCCATGTAAGAAGCCAAAACTGTTCACAGACCAAAGTATAGCATTTTTAACACCTTTTCTTGTGACACAGCAAACACAAACTAACACCCAAGTACTGTAAAGGCTTTATGTTTTTATACTTATACAAGCTTCAAGTTAAAGTTCAATTCTATGATGAAGTAAATAACAACATACACAAGATGCCACAAAGTTTCCTAAAACAGCGCCATTATTTTGTTGCAACAGTTGAAACAATGAAAGACAAGTGACAAAGTAAGTAAAGTAACTAAAGGCAAAACTTTTGTCCTTAAGCTGCATGTGAAACTGGGAAGGTAAACAAGCAGGTGCACGACTCTGCAGTCTGTGTAGGTGCTCAGATTAAACTCCGGCAAAAGTAGCAAGCAAGTTTCACTTACTCCATTATGTTGTTGAGTTTGGGGTGCGTTGCTACAGCAAAGCACGGCGCTTGGTGAGGAGTCGACGCGGTTGCTGAATCAAAAAGCCATGTCTCCTTCGGAGTGGCCAGGACAGAAGTGGAGCTGCACCTCGCTTTGTTGTGTTGGAGTTGATGACTGAGAATAAGCTTAATTGAGTGAAAGCATCATCATCAGGTCATCCACACCTAGCAACCGGCTGCGTCATGCGCTCATGTGCCGGTCCTGTAGATCCCTCCGCCCCGACTTGCACAGCCCTCGCAGACTTTCCGCCATAGTAAACAACGCCTACATTATATGTTCTTAAACATCCAGACAAGTCTAAAAACACGAAAACACTCACTAAACACTCATACATGCCTCCCTCCTCCACGCTACAGCCTGCAAATCTGTTTTAATTCATAGCCATAGGTGTCGAATCTGTAATACAGGATTTTCAACAAGAACCTAGACGTGGTGACGATGTATGGATTCAGCGGGACTATTTAATTTGCTACGTCGAGGAAGAACACTTTTTGCTACCCAGGAGATACAAGGCTATTGTTGCAGCTTAGTTGCATCAGCGCTGCAAGCCGCACGCGGATTGGCTGCTTCTGCTAAAGCCGCCGCACAGCCATTGGTTAAAGATCTGCTCCGGGCTAATCTGATTGGTTGGCTCGGCTGGGACGTTTCATCCAACTGGCTTTCTCCTCAGCGCTCTCCGTGCACATGTTCCACGTAAACATCCCGAGAGTAAAGCAGCCAGGAAGTTTTATACTCCTTTGGCACAACTTTTTCAGAGCAGGATAAGAACCCGGTTTCATTGTTTATGTGTTCATTCTTATAACACTGTGTTATGGTTGCACTCCTCTTTAATGGCAATGAGGACGTGTTTTTAGGTCATGAATGGATTTTTGGGTGTTTTGCACAAATTATAAATGAATAAATACACGCAGATCGTCTTATCTCTAATGTTTTATAGGTGGTTAAATTAAAGGTGGTTAGACTAGGAAATAATGGATCACTGCTGGTCCAGTGTTGATTATTAAGATGCTGTGGTTTATTTTGTCTCATCATTCAGCAGTAATCTGGTTGCCTAACTGATCTTTTTCATGCAGCTGATACATTCGATATGTTTATTCCCCCCCCAAAAAATAGCCTACATGCAATAATAACCCAAAAAGTTAGCCAATTATGTATTTTTCATTGTTTCCCTCACAGATTGTAGCTTAACAGGTGGAATCGGTTCAGCTCTCTCCGGACAGGCAGCTGTCATCCGTAAACTGCGGAATAAATTCGTGAAATTGGCGATAAACATCCCCGAAAGACAGGACTGTGGATAACCAGGCGGCCCGTTCTGCGCATGCGCATTGCTCATCGCTCAGACACAACTATAAAGGCGAACTGCTATTATAATAAGCGTTGCTTTCTAACGTGTCTGTAATTGACACCTTGTGTAGCAAAGCTCTACTGTGATTGATTGGTCACTAGTTTGATGTTTAGGTCAGATTTAGCTTCAGAATATGGCCCCAGGCTGCGCCTTTGGGGTCGACGGGGCAAATCAGGTGTACATCCTATTCCACGTGTTTAATCATGCTTAATAACAAAGAATCAGTCTTTGTTTTTCCAGCCTCAGCAAATCCTAAAGCTGATTGAAGGAGCTACGTCTTCCTGTTGCTATAGCAATAGCGAACACTGCCCCCTATTTTAGACCTGTTTTCTGGTTGCTGTTGCCATGGGATTTGCGATGGGATTTGCTCCCTCTCCCGGCATGTGTTTCTAACAGCTTTGCCTCTCAACTCCGAGAAGTGTCACTCCATGAAAAAATGTCTTGTCCCCTCCTCACATCCAAGCACATCCCCAACCCCAGCTGCAACAAGTAGACTTTGATAAGTTGAAGCTCCCTTTATCTACAATACAATATTATTCTTTACATTTGATACTCTATTAGACATGACATCAGTCAGACCAGGCTTGTGTTAGTAGTCAACACAAGATAAAAGTCAAGTCTAATGTCTTTTTGAGGAAAGCATACACCACAGGTTCCAGTCCCAGCTCCTGGAGTATCCTGCACATATACAGGTACTACAGGTCCAGTGCTAGGAACCTGTGGACTGGATAATACATCTTCACATTACCACCCCCCCCACCAACCCAGTTGTCCCTTAATACTTTTTTTTTTTCATATGTATCATGTTTTTCATCTGGCATCTGTCTTACAAGCGAGAGCTCGAATACTCCTTCTTTCTTTTACAATATGGTGACAACAACAACAGCAGGCTAAATCTCTGCCATATCAATAGAAACAAAAAACACAACAGATGTTACAGCTTACGTTTGCAAATTCAAAATGCAATGGCACCCCGGTCTCGCATCAGCATACAAAGGATGCTGACACAAAAGCATCAAACTATTAATGAAAAGACAAGAAAAAAAAAAGCCTCTGACCTACAAATAGCTTTCGAAGACTTGCGGCAGATTTCATGCATCACCTCAGTTATATTTCAATGCAGTAATCTGATTGGTCATGTTGTGGAGTTATAGCCTAGTGTGGTGTGTACATGTGTTTTGCATGCTCCAGTGTATACAAATTACATTCTGCACAACAATGAAAAGCTGAAATACGAAATATCAAACTGGAGAAACCACAGGTTCCCACCCTTCGTCCTGGAGTAACCCCTGTTTTTGTGATGCACGATGTTGTTAATGAGCTTGGCTGACTTTCCCAAAAGCATCATAAAGTTATGATTCATCTTAAGTGGTAGTGAAAGTGCTCAGTGTCATGCTTAATCTACCATTTAATGATGATCTTTGTGTTGATGCTTTTGGGAAACTCAACCCTGATTAGTTGAATCAGGTGTGTTAGGAAGCATTATAATATGTAAGACAGGGAGGGGGGGGCGGCACGGTGGCGCAGTGGATAGCGCTGTCGCCTCACAGCAAGAAGGACCCGGGTTCGATCCCTGGGTGGGGC
>JANCOA010000034.1:6362160-6373815 GCA_024363135.1 Leptodoras oyakawai
GACCACAATAATTTATTAGTATGGTGTAGGGCCTCCTTTTGCGGCCAATACAGCATCAATTCATCTTGGGAATGACACATACAAGTCCTGCACAGTGGTCAAAGGGATTTTAAGCCATTCTTCTTGCGCAAGCAAGACGTGCACCAACAATTTGTCCTCTTTTGAAGTAAAGCATTAGGTGAAGGATAAAACATAATGTAAGCCCTTGTTGGCCAAAATGGTAATGATTACACTTACACAAAGATTTGAAAGCATCTAATCTTCATGCACACACACTTTGAACTAATGACCTAAAAACTGTACCAGTTTACTGGTTACAACTGCAGTTTTTCAATAAACAGCACAGTTACAGAAGGAATTATTTATTATTGCGCTATCCAGTGTCACCCAGATGAGGATGGCTTCCCCTTTGAGTACTTCAAGGTTTCTTCCTCTTAACATCTCAGGGAGTTGCTCATCAGGGATAACAGTTAGGCATAACACCTATAAGTTATGTCTGGAGTGTGTGTCTTCGTAAAGCTGCTTTGGGACAATGGAACTGAACTGAATTGAATGAATTAATGAGCGCTGTAATTATAGGTGGATTTTAATCTGAATTTAGGAACTTTTCCACCCAAGGTTTAGGCTTCTGGGCTGTTGCCATAACAACCATCCGTCATATTGCTCAAACAGTAGCATCACACACACACACACACGCACACATACACACACACACACACACACACACACACACACATACTCATACACAAAAAATACAACCCTCTTACCTACGTTTGGTGGAAATGTGACACAGAACTCATCCAGGAACTCATTAGTTGAACTGTTCATAGCCAATCAGCTTACTGGACTGGTTTCTGGGAGAACACCAGAGAATCCTGAAGAAACCCACAGGAGAATATATGAAATCCCACAGAGGCAGAAAACATGTGCTCCTTAATTAACCGCAGAAGTGACCGAACGTTTATTTCTGATAGTGTTTCAGGTAGATTTACCTACAGAAGACCTTCTAGCTACATCTGCATCAGATTCTCCTTGAACATTTAATTATATTTGCATTAAAGCTTATAAATCCTCAGAGCACCCACCCACCCACACACACACACACACACACACACCCACACACGCACATGCAACCGCACTTTTATTCAGCCATTTGTCTTAAACCCTTCCGGAGTCTTAGTACTCCCTTTTCTCCTTCTAACTAACTAACTTTCTAAGATATCTTCCATTGCAGACTGGAAATGAATACAGCATTGTCTGTAAAGTAGCTCTGAGATGAACTGTTTTTATTGTTATGCTTCCTCAGCGGCCAAACAGTTAGAGACACCAATCATCCTCCAAAATATGGCAACTGTCCTGCTACCCGTTCTCAGACTCATCCATCTACTTAACAAGCACCTACAAAAAAAAACACGGCAAATCCCAAATCTCATTAATGCATAAATCTGCCTTGAAAGGTCAAATTTGTCAGAAAGAACATCTTAAAGCCAGATTCAACACCATGCCTGAATTCCTTTAAAGTTATAAATGGGTTTTTCCATTTCCTGCTTCAATATGATTACGAGATTGAGATTATGATAAGCTCAATCAGATCTCAAGCATTAAATCATTTAATGGCTTCGGTTGGAACTTCTGTAACTTCTAGTACTCTGAGTTGCTCAACTCTTGACAAGTGATTCGCGTGGTTCACTAAGAACCAGAACTCTGCTGGACATTTGGCAAATCACACATGATTTATCACTTTCTTTGTTGCACTTTTTCCCCCTAGATGTATTATCCCATTATTACTGGTGTCAAGGAGAAGAGGATGTGTTTGTTTCATTTGGGTTTGGTTACTCAGGGAATTTGTCCTTTCTAATATCTTCCTTGACTGGATCTTTTTCCTTCTTCTTTCTGAATACTGTTGTTTTTGGGGTTTTTTTTGTGATTCTCTGTTTAACCAGAAACAGAAAGGCCGTTTGTTGGAGTCATTCAATAAATCCTTCAAACACCAAACTACAAAAATGAATCGGTACACCCTAAAAATAGATTGATGGATGAGACAGACATGAGAGGAAGTCTTACCAATGCTGTTATTATGTAGTTTCAGTTTCCTGAACATTCTGTGCTATCCCTGCACCGCAAGCCTGAAGTCAACATGAGATGCTTTATGTTGACTATGCTGGTGAGATGTAACCACAAATTCTTCCCTATGAAGAAAAAGTATTTCCGATCAAACGGGTGCTATGGACGGCAGATAGAGATGGGGGTTAAAAAAAAAAAACGTTGCGACGTCATGTGCATCAAGTGAACCAACAAGAAGGGATTTCTATAGCTGGTTCAAAAACAGGATCAATAATGGTATTTATGCAGTGTTGCTTGAATCCTGGTGATGTTAGATGTAGCATGACTGGTAGAATGTCCAGACTGGTCTCTCAGTCTCAAAGAAAGCATGTGGTAACTTACCACAGTAATATATCCCATAATCCACAGCAGGTCTAAGATTGAGGTGTCTATGGGTGACCTACTGATCTGCCTTCAGAGACAATGAAGTACCTTAGAGATAGTTCTCAAAGAACACTCAGGCTGAATTCCTACAACAGGGATGTTCTGCATGTGTAATAATCACATCACAAAGGCTGCCATAGTCAGTTATGCTAAAAAAACTTTCAATGCGTCACCATCAACCTCCGTACTCTGTAAATATCGGCATCGGCCACTGAAAAACCCACGTCCGTCGACCACTACAGCAGCTGAAAACCATATCAGGTTCCATTCTTGTCAGCCAAAAACAGGAATCTGAGGCTATAGTGGGCAGAGGCTCACCGAAACTGGACAGATGAAGATAGGAAAAACTGTGCCTAGAGATCAACAGGTTCTGAAATACTCACACCAGCCTGTCTGGCTCCAACCATCATACCATGGTCATGTAACATTTTTCCCTATTCTGATGTCTGACATGAACATTAACTGAAGCTCCTGACCTTTATCTGGATGAAATTATACATTGTGATGCTGCCACGTGATTGGCTGATTGGAAAATTCATGAAAGAGTTTTGTATCTACTCACTGACCACTGACTTCAAGCTAGCAAGGTTCTCAGTTTTATGACTTGGAAAGCAAAGGAGGACTAAATTCGGCTTTCATTTTCTGCAATTTCACTAGATTGTGTGGACCAATCCAAACCACCCTCTTTTTTTTTGGAAATTCCCATAAATCTAACACATTCTTTGTCCATAAATAACTCACTGGAACATTTTCACAGCCAGACCGGCCTAAACGTTTTCATGAATTTCAGAGTATGAATTATCCAATTAAAATGGTTAAAACAGATGAAGAGACAGGGCTATTATTGGGAATCGTGTTTGAATTAGTGTCTTGCAGGCATCTTGGAGTCTTTGAATATGTTATTACACAACAATTCATGGATGCAGGGCTGCAGTCCTTAAAATGTTGAGGTCATGAGATTATAGACATTCGCAGCTAGAAGAACAATTTCGCAAAGGTTTTGACAGAGTGGCCTTGCTGTGAGTGCTGAAAAAAATGACAATGAGCAAAATGGAAAACATGTGATATGGGTCCTTCATGGGTTGCACAACGTGGCATATCATCTGTAACGAACGAACTCGGGGAGCACTTTTCCTTTTATGTAACTCAAACTGACTTTGTTATAGTCTTACCCTATCCATGTCTAAAAATCCAGATATAACAATGCTTCATTTATTTGGTGCCACAGAAAAGAAAAGGTGGTTTGCTGTATCAGCATATCAGTACTGTGGTGTTCTGTGGAAGCAGGATAGATACATCAGGAAATAGCCGTACTTTGTTAGTCCTCTTTACTCTGTTCTCTAATGGTCAGGACCCCCACAGGACCAGCACAGATCAGTTACTATTTGGGTGGTGGATCATTCCCAGCACTGCAGTGACACTGATGTGGTGGTGGTGTGTTAGGTGTTGTACTGGTGTGACTGGATCAGACACTGCAGTGCTGCTGGACCTTTTAAACACCTCAGTGTCACTGCTAGACTGAAAATAGTCCAGTAACCAAAAATATCCGTCCAACAGTGTTCTGTAGGAAACGTCCTGTGAGCACTGATGAAGGATTAGAGGATGACTAACACAAACTGTGCAGCAACAGATGAGCTACTGTCTCTGACTTTACATCTACAGGGTGGAGCACCTAGGTAAGTGTGTCTCATAGAGTGGACAGTGAGTGGACAGTTGTTAATAACTTCAGCACCACTGCAGTGTCTGATCCAATCCTACCAGCACAACACACACTAACACACCACCACCACATCAGGGTCACTTCAGGGCTGACACTCAAAGTGGTCTGTGGAGCTGATAAAATAGACAAAGAGTATAGACACAAGGAGATGGTTTTAATGATTGGTGTATATAGCCGGTATTGTAGCATAATTTTTGGCTACACTGACCTCCTTTCGACCTCTCTGTTTTGCTGAAATATTTTTAAGTAATAAGTAATAAGTGGTACAGATAAAGACTGACTGACTGACTAGATTTTGCCTAATAGTTTTCATTCGTTCAGTCCTCTACTTTACACTGCTCAATCACAGTGGATCTGGATCTGATCCAAGGAACACAAGGCACAAGGCAGTGATACACCCTAGATGGGATTCCAGTCCATCACACATGAACATCACATATGCAAAAATAATGTGTATACGCACAAACAGACCCTAGCCTCAATGTTGTGTAGGTTGCATGGGACCCAAAGACTTGCTGCTGCACTCTTGGTCCCCAAGATCCATTTTTCTTGTGGGGATCCATCGAAGCCAGTGTTTTTGAGCCACCATTAACAGCTAATCTGGATGATCTCAAACATAGAAACATGGCAGTGGTGACCTCAGTGGAAGAAGACACTTTGAGATTGAGTACCTGTTTCACATTTTAGTTTTTTCATTTTCATTTAATTATCTTAAAAGGTTATTCGTATTTCAGGGTCACGGGAGAGCCGGTGCCTAGCCGACAGCTTAGGGCGCAAGGCAGAAACAACCCTGGATAGGGCGCCAATCCATCATAGGGCACATGGCCACACTAGGGGCATGTCTTTGGACTGTGGGAGGAAACCGGAGTACCCGGAGTAAACCCACGCAGACACGGGGAGGACATGCAGACTCCACACAGAAAGGACCCAGACCGCCTCACCCAGGGATCGAACCCGGGACCTTCTTGTTACCCACCGAGCCACTGTGTCACCCACATTTTAGTTTAATGAATATTAAACCTCAACATGGATGCAGCAGATTTTTTCAGAATCCAAGAGGCACTCCTGGAGAGGAACCACCTGAATTAGGAACTACAGGGGATGGGTAGCTGTGTGGTGTCAGTGCCACACAGCAGTGGATTGAAGCCATGGGGTTCCCAACCTAGCTAAAACTATTTCTCACCCTCCCTGCCCCACTGAGGATGTCATTCTGCCTAGCTCCAGTGAGGATGTTGCTCTCATGTCTTGCTCAATGGAGGAGATCATGCTGCCTCCTTGCTCTGCTGAAGACATCCACATATCCCTCTGCCCCACAAACCACACCATTACAGCTCAAAGTCTTGCCATAGGTATCATTGTGTCTCCCTGAGACACCTTGAACATCCTCTTTACTCCACTGAGGAGGTCACTCTGCCCTTTGGTCTGCTGAGCAAACCGCTTCTTCCTTTATGGAGAACGTCACTTCCCTCTTTTTGCTCCTCAGCCTTCATTGAGGAATTCACTTGCCCCTCAGATTTCGTCTCCATGCTGACTCTGCAGTAGCCGTCGTTCCATTCTCATACTCCATCTTGGATGTTGCACCACCCCTTGAAGATGCACAAGAGAGAGCTCTGTCTCACTGTATTGTTGAGGGTGTCACATCTCTTTCTGTCTATGATAAGGCTACTGTGCCCAGTGAAGACTGTCGGACTGACTCATTGTTGGTTGTCCACGACCCCCTCCAGGGTTTATTTCACACTTCATGAGGCAGCTTTCCGATCAGCCACTACAATTCCCTGGATCACATCACTCACAAGCCTGGAAAGGCTTTACACAAGTTTTAGGAGTGTGTTTATGGGAATTTTTGACCATTCTTCCAGAAGGGCATTTTTGAGGCCAGACAGTGATGTTGGACGAGAAGGCCTGGCTCGCAGTCTCTGCTCTAATTCATTCCAAAGGTGTTCTGTTGGGTTGAGGTCAGGACAGTCAAGTTCCACTTCCACACCAAACTCACTCATCCATGTCTTTATGGACTTTGTTTTGTGCACTGGTGTGCAGTCATGTTGGAACAGGAAGGGGCCATCCCCAAACTGTTCCCACAAAGTTGAGCATGAAAATTTTTCCCACAAGGGAGCATGAAATTGTCCAATTGTCCATCTTTTGACAAGCTGAAGCATTAAGAGTTCCATTCACTGGAACTGCCATGCCAAACTCCTGAAAAACAACCCCACACCACCCCCCCTCCACCAAACTTTGCACTTGCAGTCAGACAAGTACCATTCTCCTGACAACTGGCAAATTCAGATTCGTCCATCAGATGCCAGGCGGTGAAGCCGTCCAGTGGTGGCGCACTTTAGCCCACTCCATCCAACATATTGCACTTGGTGATGAAAGGCTTGGATGCAGCTGCTCAGCCATGGAAACCCATTCCATGAAGCTTTCTACGCATTGTTCTTGAGCTAATCTGAAGGTCACATAAAGTTTTGAGAACTGTAGCGATTGACTCTGCAGAAAGTTGATAACCTCTGTGCACTAAGTGCCAGAGGTTGATCCCCCACAAGATCTTGCAGGGAATGTTGCACAGTCCTCAGGCTTATGTTTGCTGAGGTCCCAGCATTGAATTCCGAAGTTACTTGAGGCAGTGTTGCGTGAAATGATTTTTGCCAGCCGACGCTGATCAAGTTCACCCAAAAACTTTTTACAACCACACTGCCGTTGTAAGTTCAAAGTTTTGTCAAAATTCTTGTAGTCATGGTATACCCTTGAAATGCTCACACGTGAAAATACAAACTTTGCTTCTACCACCAAAATGCTGTGATCCATCTCAAAAGCTCCAACCATTAATCCGCATTGAAAAACTTGCCATTCTAAAGGCAGAAACAGCTCTAGAAGCTTCCATAGATGCCTATTGCTTTGTATACGCACCGGTGGACGCAACCAATGACGTGCATAGGTGGTGTTGCCATGCATTTCGCATACTTCAGTGCATGACACCTTTTGCACAGCACTAATTGTCTAGTATTTGTCATGTGGTACCTGCTCTAATCACCTCGATTTCATAATTTGTTTTGTAAACATAGTCCATGTTTAGATTCCCAGTTATGTGCTATAATTGTAAATAAACCGAACCTGCACTTGCATCCACCTCTGCTCCTAATTAACTTTGTACTTTTTAAATGATGGCATGAAATATTTCTCTCCACCAACACCCTAACAACACCATACTGTTTGCTGCTGCTGCTGTACTGCTATGCAACCTACTCTCAGCAACAAAATGACCAAGGGGAGGCAGCAATTCAGAACTGATTCTCTTCAATTCACTTTCTTCATATTTTCAAACGACTGCTTCCTACTGCCTACTCCCACTGAAACATTTGGCTGTCTTCACTTCATTTCATCTGAGAAGTTTTACTGTGTGTGTAAAGTAGTCTCGGTAGGTACTGCATACTCCCTTTCCTTTTTATGCGCCAACTCAAACAAGCATAACCAATGTTTGCCTATATATTTAATGATTTAATGGCAATAATGTGGAAATGATCTCCAAGCATGAGTTCAGCTGACATAAATGAATCACCCAGGAGTCATTTGTGTTGTTGGTTTGTTTATGAACTGATGGGTTGATGAGGGCTGTTGCTATGGTGGTCACACACTGACTGCCTAATCTGGTACAGAAGGAAAGCAAGTAGCCAGACATGGATGAATGATTAAATGCAGACATTTCTTGTCAACTTGGGAGAGGTCAACTGGTGCAAGGCTTGTGCAATTCAATGCTGCGCTCTTTCGAACAAGAAGGACTTTAAGCAATTTAAAACAAGACAGAAGGCAAGAGACCAAGGGATTTTAGCCATTAGAATTAATAGATATATATATAACTGTGACTTGTAGCCAGCATTATTACTGACACCTGGTGCTGCTGTTCACAATTCCCAGTACTAACAGTGTTGAAGAATTCAAATTGTAAGCAAGTTGGACGGTCAAATTGGCAGAACTCCAAAGGTGCAACATCTATTCAGAGAGCTGGTCTAGGACTGTCACAAAAGTCCCAAATGAATTCCCCAGTGGCTCATGAATAATCTTCTGTGCACTTAACTAACCACAAATGTGTGGTGGCTTTTTTTTTTTGGCGATTTGATAACTTTTCACACTTTTCTTTACACAGACTTCTATACACTGGTTTCCAAAGGGAAAGAAATGACCAAGATATAATTATTAGAGTGAAAATAGTTCATTGCATCATACATCTTATAGTTTAAAACAGCAAGTAAATTGCAAGTGAACATGGTAGTAAACATGGCCTCTCCCACAAAAGGTCAGCAGTTCTTGGCCATGATTCATTTATTGAAGGAAAAGTAGCAGGCTGTTTAGCAATGGCTTGATGCCTGGCTCTCAAGACTAGCTATCTACAAATCTAAAAAGCCATCTTGACTGTTTCAAGTCCAACCTAACACAAGCTGTGACGAACACTTCCTGTTTGTTTAGGCTCACAGATATAATGTGTTAGACAATGCTGTGATTAATAACTAACACCAATATCACCACAAGAGATATCACAGAGCTCTGTAGCGTTCTGTAGGCTCAGTGGTTAAGGTGTTGGGTTACAGAATAGAAGGTTGGGGGTTCAAGCCCCAGCACCACCAAGCTGCTGGGCCCTTGAGCAAGGCCCTTAACCCTCAACTGCTCAGTTGTATAAATGAGATAAATGTAAGTCACTCTGGATAAGGGTGTCTGCCAAATGCCATAAATGTAAATGTAAATGTAAGATAGAAGAGGAAGAAATGAAGTGATCCACAGCTATCCAAGATGAGTCTATCTAGAGGACAAGATACAGTACCTGTAGCTCCAACCATAGTCACAAGCTGGTAAGGATAGCTTCATATTGTACACATGTGCCTGGACATGTGACTGAAGCAAGAAGACAAAACGCAAGATGGCTGAGAAAGATGGTTTTTAAACTATATGATTTTGTTGAAAGGTCTCAGCATGCGTAAGCACGCACGCAAGATGATAACCACAATGGTCTTTTGCAAACTTTTTTGACATTTGCCAGTGTTTTCGGAGAGCAGTGGTTTCCTCTATGGAGTCCTTCCATTAAAACCATTCTTGTACAGTGTTTTGCCTAAGAATAGACACATAAATAGATACTTTAGAGAGCTCTAGAATTTTCTGTGGGTCTCTTGCTGGTGTGCACAGGCCTTTTCCCTTATCCTGTAGTATTGCATTTTAAAGCATGCATGATTGTAGACACAGTGAATTCACAGACACAGTGAATTTCCTTTATTTGTAGACCGTTTATACTTATGAACTCCCAGATTTAATAGGAATCATTTTTCAACATTGTTTCATGCAGTTTCTTCTAGGGACCTCTGAACTTTGGATAGAGCCTTTGTTAAGAAGAGCGAACTCTCAGCAAGTAGACTCTGCTTGCCTTTTTAAAAATATTTATATGATTATTTGGAATACCTGGCTCTATTAACCTTTAGAAAAGAACTACAGAGTTTTTATTCCTTGCCCTGTGCAAATATCAAAGTGACTGTAACTGTGACTTTGTGCCTGTAAGTCCATGTGCTGTAGCATATAAAAGTTCACTACTATGCCCCCATTTGTTGTGAACTTTTTCCCTGTTCACATGATCAATGGGCAATTTGGGACCAAAACATCTGATAAGCAGGTACAGAGCTTGAATTAATGAATGAAAGTTACATTTAAATAGCGGCCAATAAAGCGCCCTTTCTCAAACCCAAGGACGCTTTACATTCAACTTTAACACCAATCGCGGCAATCTTTAACACCAATCGAGATGCGGCAGCCAATTGTGCACAGCGTGCTCTCAACCGGAAACCACAGCCCTCTGGAAGACTGAATGGAGTGCAGGGAGGGAAGGGAGAGTGGACAACACCTAGCACAGAGCACCAGGATTATAGGATATATACATCCGATTCACCTAACGTGCATGTCTTTGGACTGTGGGAGGAAACTGGAGTACCCGGAGTAAACCCACACGGACACAGGGAAGACATGCAGACTGCACGCCCCACCCGGGGATCGAACCCAGGACCTTCTTGCTGTGAGGCAACAGTGCTACCCACCAACCCACCATGCTGCCCATGTGAACCTGTGTGACCCATGTGTAGTTTGCAGGCTGTTAGAAAACTGCAGACTAATCATTATCTTCCGATGCTGAGTGTAAAATAGCACACATGGCTGCTAAGCCAAAAAGGTAAGATCCATATCTGCAACAAGACCAAAGGCAGACGTTTTTGTGGCTCAGTCATCTAATAAGCAGTGTGTAAGCAGACTTCTAGTTTGAATGCAAGAGCAACACAAATGGCAGAAGCCTTGGTTTCTGAAAAACATGCAAGTGAGCACCCTACTGGATTGGAATGCTGAGTAGGGATGCTGTCACCAGACATGAGGCAAAGGCGAGAGCTGTTAACAGAATAATGCAACAGAATGATGGAGTGCAGAGCTCAAGGGAGTTTAGTATACAGAGACGGACCCTGTGGCTACAGTGGCTGCTTATCATTCTCTGTACTTGGGTAATGTGTCCACCTTGGTGGAGAGCATTCAGATGATCACAGGGTTATGCACTTGTGTGGTTCAGCAAAAGCAAATCAGCCGCCTTAGTGGACTAAAGCTGAACCTTCCATTTAACACACCTGACCATTATACTTGGCTATACCCAATTTCATTTAAGAGCACCCATTGCACATTTAAGAGTACAGTGATGCCATGACGTGTTAACAGAATATGCATGCTCTCTGCAATCCGTAATCAAAAGACTCTCACGATGCTCTGGACATACATTTAAGCTGCAGGCACAAATGATAAGAGAATGTCCAGTCATATTTTCAAAGCATTTAACTATAGGAACATTGGGTTGTATATCTAACATAACTTGGATGAGAAGGCAAGTTGGCCGCCTGAAACGCAGTCAGACAGTGCCAGGTAAAACACGGTGTCATCTGCCGCTACTCCCCGGACGACTCAGAATGAAGAGCTCAAACGGGACTCGTTAAACTCAGAACCTGGCAGAAAGCAAGCTGGCTTCATTGACTTTAATGGCACATGCAAAAAGGCTGAGTCATTCCCAAAAGAAACGGCAAACACCAGATAGATAGAGTTATACAGGATATGCAGAACATGACAAACCCAGAACACTAACAAAGATTTATCTGAGCCATATCTTTTGTGGTGTAGTATAGGATAGTGTGTAGTTGTTGTGTGTAGTTGCTGACTGGATCATAAACGGCCGCAGCAGCTTTTGTGGTGTAGTATAGAATACTGTGTGTAGTTGTTGTGTGTAGTTGCTGACTGGATCATAAACGGCCGCAACTTTAGTGGCGTAGTATAGGATACAGTGTGTAGTTGCAATATGGCTGTCGCTTCATGTCACAGGGCTCCCTCATGTCTGCGTTACCTTCTGGCTCTCCCTTCTAGTTATACTGTCCTAGCTAGTCTTGCCGGAGTCC